>JAOCPT020343276.1:0-13413 GCA_026546935.2 Palythoa grandiflora | reverse complement strand
ACCCCCCACTTTTATCTTTGACTTTAATTAGTTTTCTAAATTTGTAAGAGGGTGTATCCGATGTAAAAATATTCTCAGTTGACATTTTAAAACTAACAAGATAATATACGGATAAAAGAAATACTTGAAAATTGCGGACGTGGTTTGCTGCAAACACTGACAAACGGTAAAACGCACACATGCTTCAAAGCCTATTAAAACTGGCCTGACTACTGCACGTGATCAAATCCTGACCTGTTTGAATGCTCAACTAAATCTCATTGACGTCGCCAATGAATTTGTAGGATGAAATGATAACCGTAAACGATATTTTGGTAAGTTTTCAGCTTTTGATGATAACATAGCTTAACCGTTTGGTTGTTAATGTTTACTACATTGATAAGAGTTGTTTTCTATTTTGAAATAAAAATTGTGCACGCGCTTTTTATGTTACGTAATACCATGCTGAAAAACTCCATATAAAAATGCCTGCACCCCACTTCAAAAAATTCTCCGCCCCTCTGTATTAGCTTCGTGCAAAGAAATATTTTCTGAATAAAATCGATAGAACATGATAGAACGGTACCTAATTTTTCATTATTAGCAGACAAATTAACTTCTTATCTCGCTTCTTTGCACACCAAGGTTTTAGAAAACAAAATGAAGTGTTTCCGATGTATCACATTGCACTTTAAATTTTGTATTGAGTTTCGGTGGCAAACTCAGCACGCGCCGTGAGTACGTGCGGGGTCAAGTGGCTGTGCTGTCTGTCCCTTACTAAAAATTTTTCACACAACCAACTGCAAAACAATACACAAAACATAAAACAAGTACTTGTTTTTCACTTGAATAGTGAGAGAAGCTAAAGCTGATTTACAGTTTGTTCTATCATAAACGACTATCAATCCGTTGATTGTATCCTAAGTCAGAATCAGGAATCATTTGTGCGTATATGTCGGACACTGATTCGCTCACAATAAAACATGATCAAAAATATCATGATCGGATTGACGCACTTGCATATCAGCTTGCAGATGCCTGGAGAATATTGTTGCAAAAACATGTTCTCTTCATCTGATGGTTCTTCAATGCTTGTTTCACGTGAAATTGCGAGGTCACTGAGCCATTAAACAAGAAATCAGGCTAGTTCTTACCTTTCACAGGAAAAGTTTTCGTAGAGTTTGCTTCACAACAAAATGAGTGTAGACAGCTTCTTGATAACGCTTTGGGCGGTTTGATTTATTTGTTTGTGCTCATTTCCACCTCCATTCCTGATTCTAAAAGCCTGTCAGAAACTAAAGGAAAAGTTCTGTAAGCGTAAGTGAAAAACCAAAAAATATTTCTGATATAGTTGATATCAAATTTGGATGACGAAAATGATCCGCGAGTGTCGGTTCACCAGATTATTATCAGAGCTGCCTAGAGATGTATGTTGACGACCGAGATAAGACTAAGTAAGGAAATTAAATTGCAACAAGACTTTCTCAGAGATCTCAACAATAGTACTTTGTTTCTTGAAGAATAATAACAAATTTGTGAAGAGGAAATGCAATTATTGTAAACAACGTTAATCCAATATTTTGTTTGGCAAAGGTTAAACAGAGGAAGTGATTTATTACAAGAGAAATGTGCTGTTTTATTTGTTCTATTCATTTTCATTGGTATAAAGACACTCAGTTTGCTAGAGTTTGTAAAGTATTTTGCAACCCTTTTAAGCTGTTCTTTCTTTTCTGTTTAAAAATCTGATTTCTTAGGGCCTCTTTAGTCTTTACACGATGTAGAGCTACTTGTGTAGGGAAGCGGTGCCGGTCCAGGACAGGATAAAGTAGCCTTCCCTCGTCAGCGACCTATGCCCCACCTGGGGCAAAGAGTCTAACTAACTAACTAACTAACTAACATCATCATTATCATCATTATCATAATCATCATCATCGATATTATCATTATCATCATCATCATCATCATCATCATTATCATCATTATTATCAATCTTTGCTTACGTGGCCTTTTTCTTAATCGAGATCTCTCTCTCTCTCTCTCTCTCTCTCTCTCTCTCTCTCTCTCTCTCTCTCTCTTTCTCTCTCTCTCTTTCTCTCTCTCTCTCTCTTTGCCCTCTTCGTTCCTAGGTGGAACATAGGTCTTCCACTAGTGCTCTCCACCTCGTCCTGTTCTTTACCGTTTTCTTGCATTCTATCCACGTGATGATTTTCGCTTTCAGCTCTGCCAGGCGTGTTCTCGTCCAGCTCTGTGTGGGGCGCCCTCTCTTACGTTTCCCCTGCGGGTTCCGCTCGAGTGCAACTTCGGCGATGCTTCCATCTTCTCTCCTCAGTGTATGTCCAATCCATCTCCAAGATCTTCTTTTTATCTCTGTTCCTATGGGCTCTTGTCCAGTTTGTTGCCATAAGTCCTCGTTTCTTTTCTTCTCAGACCATCTAATGCTGAGGATGCGCCGCAAGCATTTGTTAACAAACACCTGGATCTTGTTTATTAACGTAGCTGTTAGTCTCCAGGTCTCTGATCCGTATAACAATGCTGACTTGACATTTGAAGAGAAAATCCTCAGCTTTGTTTTCAATGATAGGGAAGTTGTATGCCACACTGGCCTTAGCAATGTGAATACATGTCTTGCTTTACTGATGCATGCCTTAATATCTTCATATGTGCCACCGGTTTTACTGATAATACTACCCAGGTACTGAAATTCTTCTACTTCTTCAACTTTCCTGTCCAATGTTAACAGTACCGTCTTGCTTAGTCATCACTTTCAACAACTTGGTCTTACTTCAGTTTATCTCTAATCCAACTTTCTCCCCTGCAGCTCTTAGGTCTTCTATTTTGTAACACATACCCTGTAGACTGTGGGATAATAGTGCTATATCATCAGCAAACTCTAGGTCTTCTAAAGATCTTGTCAGTTGCCATCGCATGCCTTTATCTGATGACCCATACGCCTCTCTTGTCACCCAGTCTAGAGCTATCAAGAACAGAAGGGGGGAGAGCAGACATTCCTGTCTCACGCCAGTCAGCATCTGTTAACGTGCCACTATGTACGACTTGTGCTGTAAATCCTTCATAGAACTTCTGATGATGTTAACAATCTTTGTAGGGACACCGTAGTGTCTAAGCAGCCTTCACAAAGATTCTCTATGAATGCTATCAAAGGCCTTTTGAAAATCCACAAAACATATGTATACCGACGCCGGACTGCCATTCCACTGATTGCTCGACGATGATTCGTAGTGTTGCAATGTGATCTGTGCAACTTCTACCCTTTCTAAACCCGGCTTGCTCATCTCTAAGCTTGGTATCCACTGCGCCTTTCATTCTACTTAGTAAAACCCTGCATAGTACCTTGCTTGCGATACTTAGCAGCGTAATGCCTCTTTAATTATCACAATAGCCAAGGTTCCCTTTCTTTGACAATTTAATCAGTAGACCTGTTGTTCAGTCCTCTGGTAACTCCTCTTCTCGTTAAGGAAGACATGTAGGACGTTGACTGATATATTTCCTCCCGCCTTGATAGCCTCTGCTGGGATGTTATTGGGTTCAGCAGCTTTACCATTCTTAAGACTTTTCACTGCATCACGAATTTCGGTCTTTGTAATGTTCCCCTAGCGTATCGGTAATTCTGGGCCTTCTGCAAGGTCCGGAGGGTTTAATGGGTCTGGGAGGCTCAATACTTGTTCAAAGTGATCTTTCCAACGCTTCAGCTCTTCTTCTATGTTTCTAATTATTTTCACTTGTATGTCTCTGATTGGATTGTTCGTACTTTGTGATCTTCCACTCAGTTTTCTAGTAATATTGTACAGTTTACCTAAATCTCCTATCATTGCAGCATTTTCTGCATCCTTAGCCAAATCGTTGACATAATTCCGTTTGTCCTTCCTGCAACTTCTCTTTACTTCTTTGTCTGCTTCCTGGTACTTTCTCTTTGCATTCCGCATCTGATTCCTCGTTTTGGCGGTATTCGTTTCATTCTTGGCAGCTATATTCTCTTGTCTATTTTCTTCCATGTCTCCTCCGATATCCACTCTCTTCTTTCCTATCTCCTTTTTTCCAAGCACCTCTTCACACGTGTCTAGATAAGCACTTTTGATCTTGTTCCACTGTTCTTCAGTTCTATCTCTGCTTGTTGGACCCTGAACTGCTCCTCTCTTTTCACTTGTATCCTCATTTCCCTCTTCTATATATAAGGACTCAAATCTATTTTGCAGTTTGAGAGCAAAGGTGTCTCCTAGATCGCCCTCTCTAAGCTTCTTGGTGTTATAGCGACTCCTCCCAGCCTTTCTTCTTACAAGTTTTGCCAGTCTGATCTTTATCTTGCCTATGACCAAGTGGTGGTCGGAGCCCACATCTGCCCCTCTCTTCACTCTTACGTCTTGTAATGAACTTTTCCATCTATGGTTTATAGCTATATGATCAATCTGAGTTTGCGTTTTCCCATCAGGTGAAACCCACATTACTTTATGACACTCCGGCCTTATGAGGGAACATGCAGTGTACCTCCTATGACTAACTCGTTTGCTGCATAGAAATCGGTTAGAAGCTCTCCATTCTCGTTCATTTTGCACTTAGCACCTTGCTGTTCCATTACACTTTCTATCCCGGTATTATCACAGCCCACTTTTGCACTCATATCTCCCATCATAATAACAATAAAAAAATTTTACGCTACAGAAACGGAAACTAGTAGTATTACAAATCAACCTGTCCGGTCAGATCGCCGCGAGAGACAACGAATTACGCCTAAACCGCCGAAGGAACTGCTCTCACCAAAAGCGTGTGTGAAGATTGGACAGTGGAATGTTAGGACCATGTATGAAACAGGGAAGTGCGCACAAGTAGTTTCTGAGATGCATAAATTCAAACTGGACATTCTGGGTACCAGCGAAATGAGGTGGAACGGATGTGGTACGATGATAACTGCTACAGGTGACAATCCTCAGGGAAATCAGACGAAGTCGACCATCATAAGCAGGGAGTAGGACTTATGTTATCGAGACGAGCAAATAACAGCCTGATGGAATGGGAGCCCATCTCAGCTAGAATTATTACCGCCAGATTTAGTTCCAAATGGCGAATCGGGATAAAAAACGAGAAATTGTAAATGTTGAAACAGAAAAGCAGAGAGAAAACTCGGCTACGCCTCGTTTTTTCTCAACACTTTTCTCGTGCCCTCGTCACTTCCCGCGTGCTTTATTCCTGTACGGGGCACGGTTAAGGCTGTTCTATATGTTAAATAAAACACGCGTTTTTGACCAATCAAAGCGCGCATAGGGTCTTATCTATATTATAATACAAATGTAATAAATCGACTTTACCTTATAGCATTTATCTAGAAGAGAACAACTACAACAAGTCCCTCTACTGGGGCTCAACCAGTCGGAAGTGTTATCTTGGACAATCTTGGCTCCAATTGTAAAAACAACGGGAAGAAAACAATAAACCAGAGTATAAAACCCTTTCGATGAACTGTCTTTTCTCATGTCATCTTACCCTAAAATAGCCTTTCGCGAACTACGTGTCACTAATCTGTTTTACAAGGTGAGAAAAAAGTTGGTTTTATGCACTCAATGAAACTGAGAAGGACTTAAGCCGGGAGTTGTAGAAAAACTTTGCACAGGTGCGCCAAACACGACAAACGTTGGTAAATTCTCCCAACTGAGCTCCATACTTTCTTTATAAGCAATTTGGGAGAATTTGGCTTTTCAACTTCCACAGCTTCTTCCACATGATCAGTTCCTTATTTCTCATTACCATTTTTATAATTTTGTTTGAGTTATGTGAGGAGAAGTTAGATATTAATAAATTGCCTGGGGCTGAAAGGGTTAAATCGTGACGCAGTGCCAAAATTCATTTCCTTCAGATATGGAAATCTGCGTAGAAAAATGCCACATGGCACCCAAAGGTGTGATAAATTTTATACTGATGATATATTGACACTTAACAATCCTAGGTATAACTAATTACCCAGGAAATTATCTAGTGTTTTATCATCTATAATCTTTTTAAACATTTTCCTCCTGCGTTACTATATACAGAACAAAGTCCAAGTTCACTTCCATTAAAATTTTTTAGCAATATTTGTTAAAAGTTTTTACTTCAGTTTGTTGCGCAGTTTTGTTTTAAAACGTAATTTAAAAGTTTTTAACTTGTTTTGCAAACTGACTTGCATCTGTAGTAAAATATTTCGACAACCAATTTGTGATACTGATAGCGGCATTGTGGGAGAGTTTGGGAAACGTAGATTTTTGTGGGTTGATTCAGAAATTAGCAGTCCCTTTGTAAAACTTCTAATAACTTAAGAAGGAACTACACCCGACTAAGCATATAATAAACAAGTTCAATGTTTGAATAAACAACTCAAATTACTTCATAATGGAGTAAGTTGGTTAACAAAAATAATTCGTCATTCTGTTTCTACATCATTACCTGCTTTTACCTGCTTATAAGTTGTTTCTCTGCACTTCAGCTTTGCACCCTTTTCTTTTAAAAAGACGAATCAGTTTCTCAGGATTTGTTTTGGCACTCAGCTCTTTCTGTTCCCTATCTTTTCTTGTACCTCTAGAAAGTCTTGGTAAATCAGCGGTTGCTTGTTGAGTGATGTACGAATATTAGATCGTGTTTCTTTGTAGAACTGTAGCTGACCCAATCGCGCTTCAGCTCACATGCCGGATATGAGTTACAATCCCTTTTGGTATCAACGCTGTATTTCTGACAAGGGGCTCGGGGTGCATGAACTCGCGACTTCTTATCGCATGATCGTTTTTTAACCGATTATTAAATATCTGCGTTTTAATATACAAGACGCGAAACTGAAGAAGACAATATTTTTTAAAAGCATTGAGCTAGATAAGAAAATAAGTTTGACAAAAGAGCGAGAGTTATTTTTTTTTTAATATATAAAGCTCGTGACGAAGCCATTTAGGTATGAATCAACCGCAGTAACATCTACATTTCCGGAAGTTAATCATCAGTAAAGTTAGTAATTTACGTTAAACGAGCAATACAAACCTGTTTATCTTTACCGGCGATGGCTTACTGCCAGCAATACTTTTTACATTGCTATCTGCTTCATACACAGACCTAAATCGACAGTTTGTGGTTCTTTTTCGTTTCCATAATGAACTGGTGTGGGGAATATTTCTCTTATCTCATTAGAGAATTTTCAAGTCGCTGAACTTCCCCGTCAGTCATTCTAAAATTTACCTCGCCGAGTAGACCAGTAGAGTAGGTTCATGATCACACTGTTTGATAAAAAACGCCGCCTGAATTTCTCAACTTTGTCAAATCGGCTCCGGAAGGTCGGCACACGATCAGCGCGTTTCCGCCAGGGATCACAAAAAACCGGATGTTGAATCTTGTCGTAAGCTATTAGTCTTGCAAATATTTTTAAAGATAAATACTCAAAATTCTTTAATGTCTTTAATCCTTTTCTAAGTTGGTCTCTTGTTTCAGTGGCCATTTTTCTCGGATAAGTGTGTTGGTATCAATGTTTTCCTTCCCGCGTTTTTTAAAAATCTTTAAAAGATGTCAGGATAACATTTCTCTCGCGTCCTAAAAACCGGCGCGTGGGCGAATGAAATGAATACTGCATTAAGCCTCCCGCACCTTGAATGGCGCCCCGGCGCTGCGCGGGTTTTCAATATCTTAAAGAAAGAATAACCCGCTACTCGACCTGAGCTCAAAATTGGCATCCCTGTAACACCAATATTCATAAGTAAGGAAATACGCCAAGTTTTTACAGTAAAAGAAACTAAACCTTCGTTAGTCAACAAACACTGCATTGTTTACTTATTTAGATGTGATTTGTGTGATACAAATTATGTCAGGTACACATCACGACACCTTTATCAACGAATTAGTGAACATTGAAAGAAATTATTCAGTAATTGGGCAACATCGAGAACTCATGGCCTTGACAAGCTAGCAAACTTTGATCACTTTTTTAAGTTCTTAAAAAATGCAAATCCAAAGGCCATTGTCTAGTCTATGAAATGCTATACATCAGGGACATCAAGCCGACTTTAAATACTCAAAGGGTTCAATATGCGCAAAACTTTTTATGTGACATTCTATTTTATTGTGTAAAACAATAACTGTTAGCATAGCACTTTTATCTTATATAGTTCCAATTCAGTTATTTGCATTTGACTTGAGAATGGCGTTGTGTTTACGCCGAAACGTCGTCGTTTTTTGAAACTTTTTAAAACTTTCTTAATGGATTTTAAGATATTTTTAGCGTTGAACTAGTGTAAAAAAAGAATGTTTTCTAAAATATACACCTAAGGAGATGGTCCTAGTTTCGTTGTTATAAAATTATATAACTTCTAACTGTAACTTTCCAATATAGGAAGGCGGGCGGACTCAGTTTCTCAAAATATCAACTGAATGTGCATGTGCTAATACCATATGAGTAGATTTTTATATAAATTTATGACCTTCGAAGAGAATAAACCATTATTGGACACGGTTGAGCAAAATATTGTGTGGCAAGGTCAAAGGCTGAGGCAAATAATTAATTTGCGAGACACTCACAAATCACAATATACAGTTGTGATTAACAACTTCAATAATTGTTTTATCAATCAATTACTGAATTATTGTTTCGAATTTTTGTTGGAAGCGACAAGCGGTAAGTGCGCGTTGTCTCGTAATCACAGTCGGTTTTCTTCAGTTATCAATGAGAAAGTTTATTCTTTGTCGAAACTACGCATGTGCGGTGTCATATTTGCAGCTGAATCCACCAGACGGTAACGCGCATGAGCAGTGTCATATTTGTAGTTTTTTTGTAGGTCACGTGGTGGGCCCCGGACCTATGAGAATGAAGTGAAACGCCAACGAATGTTACTAGATTCATCAACTGCAAGCAAAATTAACAAATCACTCAACAAGCGATTCGCCGCGCAAAAGAGAGCAAAGGGGAGGTAAAGGGTGTAGGGTTGAAAGTAGGAGTGCAGGGAAAAGGGAAAGGGTGTAGGGGAAAGCTAAGGGGTGCAGGGTAAAGGGAACGGGTATAGGGAAAAGCTAAGGGGTGCAGGGGAAAAGGAATGGATGCAGGGAAAAGGGTTTAGGGAAGAGCTAAGGGGTGCAGGGTAAAGGGAACAGGTGTAGGGGAAAGCTAAGGGGTGCAAGGGAAAAGGAATGGGTGCAGGGAAAAGGGAAAGGGTGTAGGGGAGAGCTAAAGGGTGCAGGGTAGAGGGAACGGGTGTAGGGGAGAGATAAGGGGTGCAGGGGAAGGGAACGGGTGCAGGGAAAAGGGAACGGGTGTAGGGGAGAGCTAAGGGGTGCAGGGTAGAGGGAACGGGTGTAAGGGAGAGCTAAGGGGTGCAGGGGAAAGGAACGGGTGTAAGGGAGAGCTACGGGGTGCAGGGAGAGAGAGAAAAGGTGTAAGAAAGAGAGAGAGAAGGGATGTATGAGAGAGAAGCGTTGCAGCGAAGTGTGCAGGGAGACACCATGATCTATGAACATACAAACATAAACTTTATTTCAACTCAAATTGTCAGAGTGCCCCTCTGAACAAATATCTTTGAGAAACAAATAAAAATTCATAAAACAATCAAATTATCATATCGAAACTGGATAATAAAAACAATCAAAAGTTTAATTCCTTTAAGGCTGTTTTTAAAATCATTAGATAATGTTATTTTTCTCTTACTGTCTGGAAGCAAGTTCTGGATTTCTATAGCTTGATATCGAGTACATGCGAGACCAGAATTAGGGTAAGGTCAGCATGTTATTTCCTGTTAATGAGTAGTGGAGCTACAAAGAGCTAACAGTTCTTTCAGATAATTAGGATTAGTAGAATCAAATAAGCTTTCTATAATGACTAGAGATTTACTACTTTAATTTTAATTCCCTAACTTAATACGCATCTTTCACACCTATAAATAATTCTCAATATAAAATTTATAAATCTTCTTCCACTGGTTAAAAACCATACTGACATTTGCATTATCTAATAATGCGTTTATAAAGTTACTATGAAATAACGTATTCTTATTTATAAAAATAATTTACTTGTTACATGCACTGAATGGAGCTTCAGACAGTTTTCTTGTAGTGAGAAGAAAGAAAGAAAGCGGTTACTCGCTGTCGTCTGTTGTTTTTTACATTTCTTCTGTTTCTACCTTGCTTCAACTCATTGGACTCAATATACTCAGTATGTTGGTGCCTTAGTTCGTGTATATAATAATAGTAATAATAATAATAATAATAATAATAACAAAATAATAATAATAATAATAATAATAATAATAATAACGATAACAATAATGAGAATTAGAATTAGAATTAGAATTAGAATTAGATTGAGAAGGAGAATAATTTATTCAAATATACATGCCAGAATAACTATTCCAAATATATTAGGTCTCTGGATATATAGACTATGCTCTGGCCCATGACCATAGTAGGGTCCTGGCAGATCAGAAGAGAGTGTTATATGTTTCTATTGGTTCGTCTAGCCACACACGAGCCAGAATTGAACATTGTGGTCACGTTGGTACCATTTAACAGTATTAATACCTTTATATGTCTATAGCATATAGTGGTATATTTCACTTTGCGTGCATGATCCAAACACGTACCGCCGTACAGATACAATATACCGCAGAGGTATAGTCACTTGTCGCCTTAGCAAGAACTGCTCCATGTGAGCTTTCAGAGTGCTAACCGGGCAAGAACTGCTCCATGTGAGCTTTCAGAGTGCTAACCGGGGAAAGAATAATGCCAAAAATTGGGAGAGGGGAGAAGGTGAGATTCGTCCCAATAACCTATTTTCGCAAATGTGTGGCTAACAGTACAATACTTTTAAAATCTTATTTACAATTTCTTGGACAGCTGATATTGCAACTCCAAGTTGCACCTCAGTTGAAAAGGAACGTAATTAAATGTCATCACGTGAATATTCAGATTATAAATAAATTCTGACAGCAAATTAGCTTATTGTAAATAGCTACTTATAACCTTTTAAACTTCTAGTTGCATATTTTAAATTTTAATTCTAGAATTTGTAAATTAGTTTTGAAAAGCCCCTAGGGGAAAACTAATAAATTATTATCATTATTATCATTATCATATGATGTCCAACGAGTCTTTAAAAAGTTTCAGCTGTAGATCGTGTTCGACCGGTGCATGCCAGATAATGGAGACAAGCGTCTTATTTCGTTGCGAATCCCGCAATGTGCGGTTTCATCAGGAAACAAATATTTGAGAGATCAATGGCGTCGAATCTCTCGCAGCAAACCTTGTTGAATCCTGCATCTTCAATGTAACTCCGTGCATCGCGTGCGCATGTGCAACCATCACTCAGGTATTTCCAGAAATTATCAAGTTTCTCTTGAAGTTTTCGTCTCATTGTCCCAGGTTCCGCTGCCCGGAAAATTAACACAGCCATATTATTATTAAATACAAAATCATTTAAATGTCAACAAGAAACATGACGATAATAATAGAAAAATAATGACGACGACGACGAATATGATGATGAATTAATAATGATTGTGATAATGATGAAATAACGAATGCTTTATGAAAAACATCTCTAAATTAGATGACTAGCGATTTAATAACGTGCACTGGATTCTGACTTAGCACCAACGTCAGTGTGATGTGAGCACTATGGTCGAATTAGTATAGCTGAGGGACTTTTACGTCATTATAAACTGACAAGCCATGATAACGTAGAGATTGCAATTTATAATGCATTACTGCTCAACAAACTCACCAGCAACATGCTCCAGGAAGTAAAACTGGCCCCCCTAATGACAAACAAAACTGAAAAAGTTAGAACAAAAGTACGATTTTAAAAAGTTATGCGATAGAATAATGACGCGTGAAACTTGCAGAGATTGATTAAAATTTTACCTTACTTCCTCTAAGAAAGCAGCTTCTGATGTGGATTCTGTTTACAGTCAATCATGAATGTGATGGCGTTTTTTCTACTATAGGCCAAATTTTAAAAGTCTTTGTACTGCAGTACCAGTTAGTAATGATAGAACGAGTATTGTGGTGTTTTCACGTTTCGAATTGTTTATTTGTTTACCTACGTGGTAACTAGAAAAAATTTTAAAGTAAAAAGCGTTTGGTTTCTAGTCTTCTGGATATTTTGGACTCTAATAGTATCAACGTAACGTCGGTTGTAGAGCTTTGACAAATGGGTGACGGGTTTTAAACTAATTCCTCTCTGCCAACATCATATCCATAGTGCTAAGATTCTCTAGATATAAGACATTTTTTCAGGCTTTAAACTACCACAATCCTTTTAGAAATACTTGAGACTACAAAATTCTGAGCCAAAACAACCACTTCAGTGAAAAATGTTTTTCTTCTATGACCGATGCCATTGGTTGAATACATTTTTTTCAGTTAGCCGCTTATGACTTATGACCTCACGCCACATCATGAGTTTTAGAGATGACACAACTCCTTGATTATTTTCCAGTGTTCGCCGGTAGCGTAGCGTGAGAAATAATGAAATATCTGATCAAAAAAACGCACTGCTGTAGGACATCGCAGTTCAAGTTGAAACAAACAGGAAATGTTGAGATTTTTATTTTGTTTGAAGACCGAGTCATTCTGCGTCCGCAACAACGAGACAACAATAAACTTCAAACCGAGTACTGATAGGAACACTTCTTTTTGAATGACCGATACCCTTTTATTCATGTCTTAACATTCCATTCTTATCAATGGAACTGATAAAGATCTACCTTGGTTCATAGTACCAAATTAAAAGGAAGAAGCCATTTGCTTAATACCCTGATTGGTCGCATAGTTTTCGAAAACAATCGGTAATCTACACAATTAAAAATGAAACGATGAAACTGAAAATAAATTAACAAACTTTGTTTTGGAAAGTGATAAGATCAGGGTTTATAAATTTTCAAATACCTCAACATCCCCTCAAATACTTGGAAACATTCCATTTAGCGCAAACGAGTAACGGTAGTCAGTTGAACTTATATGGTCAGGGCGGCGGCGCATTGAAATTGAAAAAATTCCTTTCGTAAAAAGAGCAGATAAATCATTAGATTTTTGATTGACATTTTTTATTCTTAAAACGAAAAGATTTAAGAAAATAACTTAATAGTGTAGCCTCCCATTTTTCTGAAACAAATCAAAGGAAGTACATTCATAAAAAACTTCAAATATATTAAACACTTCTACAATAGACCTCCTCAGATTGTGCCTCAATGTTTTTCCAATACAGCTCTCTTGGGAAATAAGATGCTTTGTTTAAGCTGAACATTCTTTTGTGTCTTTCTTATTTACCGCATATGAAACAAAGCATCTGTTCCCAAGAGGACTGTATTGGGAAAACATCTATTAAGTTACACCACAGCACACACACACGACTCACCGGTTTTAGGACGCGTTTGACTTCCTGCAAAACTTTTGTGACGTCGCTCACCGAGCACAGCGTCAGAGTGC
>JAOCPT020342385.1:0-13420 GCA_026546935.2 Palythoa grandiflora | reverse complement strand
GGGTGAGTGAAGATGATTTGGACAATTTACAACCTTTTGTTTGAACGACTAAGAGATTTCTACTAAAACAATTAGATTATTCGCCCTCGATTTCTATCGCGCGATAATTGAAGCCCTCATCAACTATCACGCGATAGAAATCGAGAGCGAATAATCTAATTGTTAAATAGAGGACGTCAAACTGTGGTAAGAACATCTGTGGCACACTCGGCCATCGTCTCGTGTGCCACTTTTTTTGTTCTTACCATAGCTTGACGTCATCTGTGATCTATTACTGAACATACGCACGCCAACATGGTATCTACTTGTTAAATCGACAGTCTCTTAATAATTTTTTCACTTAGGGGGGAGTTTCCTCTATTTGTCACCGTTTGGATCAGATTTCGGGAGGTTTGGGTCTCCAATCGCAGATACCCCAGTATACGAGATATAAAGAGAGGAAGGGGGAGGGGGAGGGGGACATTGACGGAGAGTTAGCTTCATTCAAGAGTGTTTTTAGAGGCATCTTAATTTAGGGTTATTTGAAATTAAATTTGGAGTTATTATTTAATTTACGGACGTCAAACAGTCTGCTAACCAAAATTACACCTTCCCTACGTTAGAAGACACAGTTTGATATTTCTTTTTAGTCTTTTTCTTTTCGAAATTGTCCTTCACATCACTAACTGCCCAAATCTAAGAGGAGGCTGCATCCACTTCAAATTCAGGATAATTTCTAAATACCAACTAACACTTCCATGTTTTAATGGCTATCAAAGTTCTCACTTCTAAATTTTTTAACTAACATCGAAGTTAGTATTTCTGTATTCCATCCTCTTAATGTCAACCATTTCTACGCTCCAGTCCACAATGAACGTTTTCTATTCTAGATTCTATCCACGGCGAAACTTCTCGTTTCTTTGTCGTATATATACGTCCATCATCAAATTCTCTAACTCTAATAACTAATTCATTATCACAATCCTCGCCTCTTCTAGATTACATTCATCATAAAAGTCCTCATTTCTTGGTTAAAGTTGTACCCACCATCGAACTCCCAAATCTGGGCTCCATTCACCATCAAAGATTTCACTTCTAGATCAATCATCAATCATAAAACTATATCCATAGACCTCACCTAAAGGCTACATTCATCATCAGACTCCCCACTTCCATGCTAAAATACAACTCTAAAGTCCTCACTTCTAGATTACATTTACCATCAAACTCCCCACTTCCAAGCTACAATACATCTTCTAAGTCCTCACGACTAGATTACATTAACCATAAAACTTCCCACTTCCAAGCTACAATACATCTTCTAAGTCCTCACTTGTAGATTGCATTCACCATCAAACTCCCCACTTCCAAGCTACAATACATCTCCTAAGTCCTCACTTGTAGATAACATTCACCATCAAACTCCCCACTTCCAAGTTACTATACATCTCCTCAGTCTTCACTTGTAGATTACATTCACCATCAAACTCCCCACTTCCAAGCTACAATACATCTCCTAAGTCCTCACTTGTAGATTACATTCACCATCATTGGTTGTGATTATAATCCAACAACTCAGCTGTCGGTTCTGCCCACCATTTCACTTTCAGTTTTATCTACTGTCCACTATCTAACTCCCCAGTTCTAGGTTTTTGTCCACAACCTAACACCCCAATTCTATTTGTGTTCACCATTTAGTTTCTCTTTCGAAGCTAAAACGCAGAAACAGATAATTCAATAAATTTTCAACTTAAACGTAAACAAATGCTAACCTCTTTTTCAGGTACAACTCAAAACAGAAAGCAGAAATTTACCAAAACAAGAAAACACAAATGAAGGGAAGAATTTTTTTTTACCTCTTTGGCCACCATAGCAAAGGTTGATATCTGTGCAATATGGTTTGGTCAGCGGTTGTTTGCCTTCGTCATTCACACACCAACTGCAGCTTACTACACCCTCACAGGTTTCTATGTTGGTTTTTTTACCGCACTGAACGTCATAGCACTTTGAAAGGCCTTTGGTGAATGTATCTTTAATCTCTATTTTTGCCAGGAGAGTCTCGGGTACTGGGCAAATAGGTTCACTGGCAAGGTAATCATTACTGATTTAGTATGATGGTTGTTAATGATGACGATTTGATGATGATGGTGATGATAATGATAATGATGATATATATGATGACGAAGGAGATGACGGTGATAATGGTGATAACGATCATGGTAATGGTGGTGATGATGATGATGATGATGATGATGATGATGATGATAGTTGCCGTGGCGATGGTGGTGATGATGATGATACATATATAATGATGATGACGTGATGGCGTTCGTACACTGCACGTACCTGCTCTTAGTAAAACGGCTTTCACAATGATGGAAGTTTTTCATTTTAGTAAAGCAGGGACATTCACAGGAAGATGTGGAATTAGCACATTCCTCTGTACAGCTACACGATAGAGAAGTACATCCACTTCGCTTGTCAATGAGACCTGCGTTAATTTAAGACAAATAAAATAAATTCGGGTACCTCTTCTGCTGTAAACTAAGATGAATATGACGAATAAAGACCCTTTCAAAACTTTAAAACTCTATAAAACGTATCTTAGGGTTTGCCGTTCTACGGTATCGTATATCTCAAATGATGCTAATTACTCTGACGTTCCTGTACCTATGCTTGTTCTTGTGCTTACTCTTATTTCACAAACGTGAACCAGGCTAAATAGAATTAACTGATTACTGATCTTACCAAAATACCATCTTACCAACAAATGCGTTGCTACCAGAAATAGGTTGTATTTGGTACTTGGCACAGCGACGTCCAGTATTAAGCTTGTTAACACCAACCGGCATGTTAACCTCCCAGAAAACGTTATTCTTTATCTTCTCTAGGTTTTGACATTTCTTTTTCCTCAAGTACCCTCCAGCGATCAAGTCTTTAGCAACGTCTTTCTCTTTCTGAGTTATATGAATGAGTTCAACGGTCTTCGCTGTAATCTTTGGATCTAAAAAGTCATCGTGCATAATCAGAAAACCAGCGCTGTCCATGACGAAGCATAGAAAATCGGTCTTTTTGCACTCGGGATAAGTGTCTTTCAGCAATCTGTTACAATGGCAGAATAATTAATAGTAACAATAACAGTTCGGTAACCGCAGCAGTAGCATTTGTAATAGTATATGTAGTAACAGTTGTTTGTAGTCGTAGGCAGATGTAGTTAAGGCAATAGTTTACAGTTACAGTCAGAATTGTATTCATAGTCCTAGTCCTAGTCATAATCAAAGCCGTAGCCATAGCCACAGTTCTAGTCCGAGCAACAGCTACAGTCAGGGCGATAGTCACAGTCACAGTCACAGTCAAAGTCACAATCACAATCACAATCACAGTTATAGTCATAGTCATAGCCATAGACCTAACCATAGTCATTGTCACAGTCACAGCCCTAGCCGCCGTCATAGTCACAGTCAAAGCCATAGACCTAACCATAGTCATTGTCACAGTTACAGCCACAACCACAGCCATAGCCATAGCTAGTCGCACTCACAGTCAAAGCCACAGCCATAGCCACGGTCATCGTCATAGCCATAGACCTAACCATAGTCATTGACACAGTCACAGTCAAAGCAACAACCCTAGCCACCGTCACAGTCATAGATAGCCATAGTCACAGTTATAGTCACAGCCACAGTCATAATCACAGCAACAGTCAAAGTCAGCTTTCTATTCATATTTTGTTACAAAGTAATAGTCATATAGTCATAGTCATAGCAACGATAGTACGAGTATAGTACCATACACTAGTAGTTCTTGCTAAAACATCTATAATCGAATTTGAATCGCATATACTAACTTGCTGAAATACGTCAGAGGCATGTCTGCCCCCATGACAGCAGCGACGTCATCAGCCGTGGTATGTTTCTCCCTACTACCAACGTAGATTGTTTGCGCAGCCGTGATAATAACACCCGCTCCAGAAATATCCACGTAAGGCGTTGACAAGGCTACTCGGCCGATATTACTGAGAGCAGTCTGATACCTTTGTCGAGAAACAAAGAAATGTCACCAATTTTACTGACGCTATTTATTTGTGAATATTTAACATTATTTGCACAGGAGGTGACAATCTGACCTATTCCCATTCATGTAGTTTCAGACTTACAGACGAGTTTGCAAAAAAACATAGCAGCTATGATAATAAATTCTATAAAGAACATCATAGCGACCCATTATGAGCTTCGTCGATCAGCGGGAAAGCCTTGATATCACTCACTTATGAAGATATGGACATCCTGCGCTCTGATTTTCCGTTTTCAATACCTTACATGCAAATGATATATCAGTGAACGATAACGTATACATTTATTTTCGTGCTCTAGTGTGGCAATATCGAAGTAGGACCTAGTGAAATCACACAAGTTGAGCACATGTGCGTTAATGGTAACTTGCAGCCACTATAATGGGCAGTAGGGCTACATGGGAAGCGGACAAAAGCCTTTAATAAAGTTCATCTTTCTCAGTCATATCCCACAAGTGATATAACTGAGAAAGATGAATTTACACTTACGCGTTACGCTTACATTTTCTTATATGTTGTCCTTGGAAAACTTTATCTTTCGCAGCCACATCCCATAGCCATTACACTTACACTTTCAAACTTGATGAAAACTTGTCTACCCGGTGAGATTTTTATTGAAAACCTGGTAATAATTCGAGTTTCACCACGGCTGGTACAGATTGGTATTATTTTACACTCTGAGCATAAGATTTAGGATGCCCTTATTCAAAGGGGCTCAAATGTGATATCAAAAAATATTTATACAATACGACCCCTTAAATGAACACATCAGTGAGACAACAGACCACCCAACTACCTTACTGAGTAAAATATTTTGTGAGATAAGTTATTCCATTGTAGTATACTTACCATGATCTTTTTCTTGGATCGTAATTCTTCTGGTAAATAACACCAGGAATTGATCTCATTATTCCATCGGAAGTGCCGATGTATCTCCATATCACATAATTAGACAATTTGGTCCGTGTTTTCAACCAGATATTGTTGGCTTGAGCTGTAGCCACAACGCTGTCGCGAATTCCATCTTTGAAACCAGGGTTCGCCAATGTACTAGTCTTGTCATTAAAGTACTTCGTGTATGTATTTACTTTAGACTTGGTTTCTGATAGACCCAAGTATTCGTAAGGATTCCTGAAAGAGCCAGGAGAAAGTTTCACGACTGATTGATCTGGAATAAAAGTAAAATCGCTTCAGATTAGAGTTATAGAGAAGTACGCAAAGCTAAGTTATTCCATTTAAACTTGCACGCTGCTTTTTAGGCTAAACTGGTTTCAAATAAAATTTTCAGAAATTCCAACGTCTGTTTCGACGTTCTTCGGATTCTAGACTTTAGCTATAGAGTACTGAGAAAGATATCGAACTGTAACGATGTTAGAGGAATGTATAATATACCTTTACGTATCTCACGACTTGTGTCCAGTGTTTTATTTTAACCATTTTAATTTTTTTTTGTACTTATCATTATGAGAAGAGAAGAGGAGAGAAAAGACGTTGCGAGGAGAAGAGAGAAGGGAAGAGAAGGGAAGAGAAGAGAAAAGAAGAAAGAGAAGGGAAGTGAAGAGGAGGGGGGAGGGGGAGTACTCCCCTATATGGGCTATATAGGTACGTGGCGCGGAATAGGCACTTAATTACTCAATTTTGGAAAAAAAAATATTTCGCGAGACAAAATTTTCGCAATTTTGGATACACGTCAGAATCAGTTTTTCTTATGCTTTTTAAAGTACTTCTAAAGTACTTGCAAGTATATTTTTTCAACTACTAAACCGTAACAGGTAACTAGCATTATCAAGATTATGCTGCAGCCGTTCCAAACATTTAGGAGATTTTGACATCAAATGTTTGAACGGTATACTGTAGGTGTCTTTTATTGTCACGAAATAAATAACAAAGCTTTTGCGCATTGATTGGTGCAAAGTCTTCAAAAGAATCTTTCCCTCCACAATTGTTGGGAAATTTGAAGTTTAAAGGACATTTCCTCGATGTTCCCTCATGCAAGTCCGAGAAAATCTTAATTAAGGTTCATATAGAGTAGCCTCTTTATTTTTCGTGGGACTTTACTTCAGCAAAAAAAACTTAGTCGCGAAAATCAACGAGGTACACTCATGATCTGAGCAGTATATCAGAAGTGTAGAGTGAAATGTAAACTTAAGAGACTTAAAGAACTAAATTAATCAAGATTAATGGTGTCTGATTTTTACACTTAAAACAAGTTGACATTAACCGTTCCCTTACCCCTCGCGATAGGGGGGAATACTTTCACGTGCGTTGTTCGGGACAAGTCTAGCCTGTGTAGCAAACGTTTAACGAAATTTTGTACGCGCGGGAAATGGGTGAGCAAAAACGGAGTGATGGGGGAGGGGGAAGGGAGTTTTCTTCCTTTCCCTTCCTCTCCCCCATCACTCCATTTTTTTGCTCACCCATTTCCCGCGCGTCCAAAATTTCTTTAAACGCTTGCTACGCAGGCTAGGTCGAGTCCTCAATAGGAATACACGCTTTTTTTTAAAAGAACAACTTTATAAGAACAACGAGGCTCAAATTTGCCAAAATTTAAGAACAACTTAAGAACAAGCTCAGGCTGAGGTTTGATAACCAGGAAAAATTTTGTGGTAGAAAACTGACAAAAGCGATACAGCATAAAACATAAAAAGATTCACTGTAAAAACTGCTCAACAAACAGTGAAGGTGGTTCGTCTCTAAATTCAGCCGTACAATACATGTGTGGTGCAAGGCGTTTCACTTTCCAATGCCTTGTTTTATTTCGTTTCTTCTTCATTAAAAACCGCTCACAGAAATAAGAACAAAAAGAACAAATTGAGGTTGAAATTCAAAATAATAAAAAAAAACGTCCGATATGAATAAAATATAACTAGTAAATACGTCATAAATATCAAGCATTGCATTCCAGTGATACTTTTCACACTTTGCCTTGTTTGCGTGTTTGTTATTTTAAAAACTCTCATGCTTGATTGAAAAGCAACATCAAAAGCTTCTATTCGTGTTGGACTACACGTTCCAAACACTTCAAAATCAATAAAGTCCCTTGACCTACGCTGTTCGGTACTTCATTATTTTCTCAGTATTTGGAATGGGTGATCAAATACACTAGAATTCGTTCGTGTATATCTATTTTCCTCGCTACGTCGCACTGACGAGTCCCAATCAGGACAAAACAGCTGTAGATCTTCGACTTCAAATTCTGGCTTACCCGTGCTCCTGATCATGTTGACTCACTGACAAGTTTTCTCGCAGTACCTCAGCCTTTCAGTGTTGCTGACAGATTTTAATCGATCCTGCGACTATAAGGGATTTTGTGCACGGTTCTCGCTATACAGTTTCTAAACTTGCATTAAACACTAAGGAAATGAGAAGAGTTTTTTCCGTTACGTATATTAATTGAACAGTTGAACTTGCTCAATTCACGAGGGAATGCCGAGTAATTCTTAAACACGGTTGATTGTTCTATTTTAAAATTTGAAATTCAGCTTTTTACAAATTATATTGAATGTTTAGGTTGCTACAGTGACGTGGGTTGACACGGAGTTGACACCGTGGTAAGATCTGCCTTAATTCTAACCAAAAGGTCCCAGGTTCAATCCCCAGCTCAACTGAGTGTTGAACAATTGTGTTACCTTCTTTTCTGCCAAGATTAACTCAGCTATCCATCCTCCCGAGGTCGGTAAAGTGAGTACAAGCTTCTGCTGGGGGCTAACCTGCGATGGATTAGTGCTCCGTCCAAGGGGAGCCAATGACCCTTATCCGCTTAACACTACAGAAGCCGGAGATAAGTACCGGTCCGTAAATTGATTTACCTTTCTTTATCTTGCTACTGCTAAAACAAATTCTATCGCATCATTCACTTTAAAACAGTTTTGTTCAACTTAATGCGGGGCTTTTGGTGTTTCTACTGAAGGATTCTTTAAACAGTTGTTTTATTTCATGCAGGGCTCAGAAGTGCTTTGGAAACCTTGCGTTTAATTTCCCCGGCACGAACTGCTTTTGATAAGTTTCGACTTTGAAATGCATGAAATTTGATAAAGAGACAAACGCTAAATAATCACGACGTTTCGTTATATCCAGATGTCGTTATCGATAAACCGAGATAATTTTTAAAGTGGCCTAATATTCAATTTTCTAAAGAGCGGTTAAGTGATACAATAACTTATTTAATAATAGAGATTTTGTAAGAGTATTGCGAATAAAGATTAACGCAAATATCCAACGTTTCGCAATCATCCTAACTTCATTTTCAAGGATTAATTTAATTCAAATTTGAGTTCAAGGTCTTATTCATTATAAAAAAGTACAATAGAACTGTTCCTAAGGTCATAAAGCGCGAAAGAGTACAATAGAACCAATTTAGTCTTTCACGCTTTATGACCTTAGAAACAATTCCATTGTACTTTTTATGACAAATAAGACCTTGTACTCAAATTTGAATTAAATCCTTAAAAATGAAGTAAGGATGACCTCGAAACGTTGTATATTTGCGTTAATTTTAATTGTCAATAACTTATTTACAACAACAATTTACGGATCAAAGACTATTACGCAAACACTTTAGCTTTTACTGACTCAGCTGAAAGTAAAACTATTCACTAATTGTTAATAATAATAATAATAATAATAATAATAATAATAATAATAATAATAATAGTAATAATAATGATAATAATGATCACGATGATGATCATGATCATGATAATGATAATAACGATAGCGATGACGATAACGATAACGGTAATGGTAATGGTAATGATAATTATAATGAAAATGATGATGAAAATGGTAATGGTAACGATGACGATGACGATGAGGATGACGATAATTATGATGACAATGATTATGATGATAATGATAATAATTGGTTACTAATTATTATTTGGTTGCTTTGTCAGTTTGTACAACAATGATGCAATCTGTGAAGATGTTATTCCGACAAAGTTCGCGCAGTCAGTTTGGCAAACAGCTTCCCAAAGTAAGTATTTTTAACAAGATGTCTAATTTTGTCTCAGAAAATAGTTCTATTCAAAACGGTTTCTGAAAACATCTACCGTCTACGAGTAAAAAACCCCATGTAAAATCAATTTATAATTTATAATAGTTGTATTTAATCACTAGTAACTAAACATTTTTTTTCTCGAAAAAATACGAATATTATCAGTAAGCGATATAAATGACTTTCTTCAAGCTTATTGGCTGTGCAAAAATTATTATAGTGATCTGGAGTGGTATTTGGCGCAAACGCCACCAGTGATATTTACGGTGGCCCACAAGTGTCAAACGCAAACAAAACACCAAAACACATTTACAACTTGAAAACAAGTTCACAAATTCGAAAACACATTCACAAAACTCGAAAACACATTTGCAAATTCAAGACACATTCACAAAAGTCAAAAACACGATATAAAAAACGTAGGATATTTCAAAATTGTTACGCGTAATTTTATCAACCGCTAAGTGGGTAAATAAGTAAACTACACAAAATAAATTTAATAACATTCAGCCTAACTTCCCGAACAAAAAGTCATTAGTAAATGAAAAACTTGTGTTTATTTATTTGCAAGGGGTGTTACCGTCTCTCTTAGTAAAATAAGGTGTAACCACTTCCACGCTCTAGCTATCAAAAAATTCCCTGCTCATTTAATTTACCATTTTTTAATTTTAGTTTCAAATCTCCCAATATCATTGAAAGTTGTTTGTTTCTTGGACAGCTGTCAGCCTGTCTGTTGAGAGACTTCAACCTTAGTTTCGGATCTGTTGTGATGTCACACAGCGTGAAACCAGTTTGCGGCTTCCGCTTCACGATTCCAAACTTTCAACGTCAATTTGCGAAAAATTATCGATTTTTTATATTTTATAAGTCTATAATTATTGTAAAAAGCTTTCAGCTAAGCTTTCTTTCAGTTTATGCCACTCCTACTTAAGAGAATCGCCTACCAGATGATATGAGATATTACACATCATTAACAAAGTTTAAATCTAAGTTAAAGACTTTTCTAGTTAATCGCGCTTTTAATTCATTGATCCACTTTATATTTGTATATGGTTATTATTCTATTGTTCTTCTTCTTGTTCTTCTTGTTGTTCTTGTTCTTGTTCTTGTTCTTCTTGTTCTTGTTCTTCTTGTTCTTCTTCTTGTTCTTCTTCTTGTTCTTGTTCTTCTTCTCGTTCTTGTTCTTGTTCTTCTTGTTCTTGTTCTTGTTCTTCTTCTTTGTATCCGAACTAATCTTTTTGTTTTTATAGACAATAGGTTTTATTTTTCACCGTAACATGGAAACTGTTCCAGTCGTTGATATATCAAGTCTTGTACAAAATGGCAGCGAGAAAGAAAAATATGAAACCTCCATGTCGATTGGGAAAGCTTTACGAGAATTGGGCTTCCTATATGTAGTCAACCACGGCATCGAGCAAAGCCTACGAGACAAGATAATGGAAAACGCAATGAAATTCTTTGAGCTTCCTCGTGAAAAGAAACAAGAGATAGCACAAGAAGCGAACTCTGTGCGGGGATACGTCAACTTTGGTAAGGAGAAGACATTCAAAAAGTCAGATTGGAAGGAAGCTTTTTACCACATGACAGAAATCGACGTTGCTTATAGAGGTGGACCACAAACTTTATTAACTGGAAAAAATCCTTGGCCCCAAGAAGAATATGTCCCTGGGTTTCAAAAACACTACAGAGAGTACGCAGAGAAAGTTAACGAACTCGGGCAAACAATGATGCTGGCCATCGCCGTGAGTTTGGGTGAGTAATTAATGGAAAATGAAATAATTTTTTTTTATACTAACACTAACACTAACACTAAACTAACATTAATACTAACGCTAACACTAACATTTATACTAACGCTAACACTAACAATTACACTAACACTAACAGTTAACACTAACTAGAACTAGCACTAACACTAACACTAGCATTAACACTAACAATTACACTAACGCTAACACTAAAGTAACATTAACACTAACACTAACAATTATACTAACACTAACGCTAACATTAACACTAACTAGCACTAGCACTAACACTAGCATTAACACTAAGAATTACACTAACGCTAACACTAACACTAACAATTACACTAATACTAACACTTATACTAACACTAACACTAGCACTAACACTGATACTGATACTAATGCTAATTAAATAGAACAATTAAAAAATGAATAAATTAGAGTGAATATGCTAAACCATTAAAAATTTAAAACGTTAACTTAGAGTTTCACGCCCGAAGGAGATCTTCAGACAAAAACGTAAAAGTGTAAAATTTGTTCTCATAACAGCATATGCTAATTAGTTCGCTTCTTCTGTTTAAAAGATTTCTTTGTCCGCAAAGTCTAGAATGCACAGGTTTTAAGCCAAGCAGAAGTTGCAGAGTTTTGAGCAAGCTTTCTATGCTCCGGCGCGCTTGATAAATGGTCTTTGCATCCTTTAGTTCCCATGACAAAGTCGTTTTGTTAGCATGTTTGCACTTGAGCGAAGATTTGTGGCCAATGAATCATTTTTTTTAATTTTTGCTCAATCATGCCTACGTATGACTTTGGGTCGTTGTTGGGAGTGTGGAATTCGGTCTACTACACAATGATTATCGTTAGGCACGCACTATTAAAGGAGCGCAAGTCCCCTGGGAATAGACCTTTTCGGACTGCCTCAATGTTTTCCCAATACAGTCCTCTTGGGAAATAAGATGCTTTGTTGAAGCTGAACATTCTTTCGTGTCTTTCTCATAACCGCATCAGAAACAAAGAACCTTATTTCCCTAGAGGACTGTATTGGGAAAACATTGAGGCACTCCGAGGAGGTCTATTAAAGGATAAAAACACCAATCTCACCATCAAATGGTCCATTATCAAGCGGGTTTAAAGTTTAGCTAAGACTTACCATATCGAATCGCATGTTTCAATTATATTACCTATCATTTTCTACAGGGTTAAATGAAAACTTCTTTAGGGATAATTACACCTCCACGCCATTTACTGAGATGGGAATGTTTCATTACCCTCCTTATGAGCAAACTAATGACACAGAGAACACTGAATGGGCGATTGGACCGCACACAGACTACGGTTGTCTTACATTACTCTCTCAAGATGATAATGGAGGCCTTCAGGTAACTAGAAATTGATTATGTCACTCATAATCGATTTATTTTTTTGTCTGGAAACCAGAATATTAACGCTGGAATCAAAGATCTAGCATCGGAGCCCAAGAATCGAAATCACTAAAATCCGTGCCACCAATAAGATGAATCCGGAATCTAGACTGCAAGATCCCAGAATCCAGATCCTAGAATCCATTTCACAAGCTAGCAGGAATCAAGATTCGTAAAATGTGCACGGATTGCTAAAACCTAGGTTTCTATAATCCAGACCTCTAGATTTCAGGATACTAGAATTCAGATAAATAAAACTCAGGTTAACAGAATTCAGATTACTAAATTCAGATTACTAGAATTCAGGTTACTAAAATCAAGTTACTAGAATTCAGATTACTAGAATTCAAAATTTCTAGAATTCAGCTAGGTTACTAGGAGTTTGATTACTAGAATTCAGGTTACTAGAATTTAGATTGTTATGTTAGAATCCAAAATTTCTAGAATTTAGGCTGCTAAAATTTTGATTACTAGAATTCAGGTTACTAGAATTTAGATTGTTATGTTAGAATCCAAAATTTCTAGAATTTAGGTTGCTAAAATTTTGATTACTAGAATTCAGGTTACTAGAGTTTAGATTACTAAAATTCAGATTACTACAATTCAGATTACTACAATTCAGATTACTACAATTCAAATTAGTAGGTTTTGCACCAATGCAGTACCGTGAACGATCAATTTATCCTTTCCAACACTGGATCAGAATTCAGATTACTAGAAATTAGATTTTTAGAATTCAGACTACTAGAATTCAGGTTACTAGAATTGAGATTACTAAATTCAGATCACCAGAATTCAAATTTCTAGAATTTATGTTACTAAAATTTAAATTACTAGAAATCAGATTACAAGAATTTAGTTTACTAGAATTCAGGTTATTAGAATTCCTATTACTAAAATTTACTCAGATTATTAAATTTACAAATATTTAAACTAAAATTTCAAATATCGAAACTAACATATCAAATATTGAAACTAATATTTCAAATATGATTCAAACTAAACTTTCAGATATTGAAACTAAATTGAAGCCAGTTTTCAATATTTATAACGCTTCTGCTTTTAGTCGTAATTCTATTTTTAGTCGTACTTCTATTTCTAGTTAAATTTTAGCTTTTTGTTTCTTCTTTTATACAGTCAATGTCATTAACGTTGTCCACCGAAAAAAGACATTTACACATTTACACATTTAGACATTTAGACTGAA
>JAOCPT020341481.1:0-13420 GCA_026546935.2 Palythoa grandiflora | reverse complement strand
CCACCCCCCAAAACCCCCGTGCGCAGGTCCAGCCGCACAACCGGCGCCCCCCGCCCCCCGCGGTGGCCACCCCCAACTCCCGGTGCGGTGGACCTGGGGGGGGGGGTACTGGTCACCCCAATAATTTGGATAAGGGGAGCCAGACCCCCCTCCTCCTCCAATAATAATCAGGCTAACAACAGCAACTTTTGAATAGAAAATTCAGGGAGGGGGGATGGGGTAATAATGAACTTTTACAATTTCCATTGTGCCCCTCCCCACAATTTTTGCTTCCACCACCCATGAAATCTTTATCTCAATTTATCTTGCACTTGCAGTAAAAGTCAGTGACAGAAGCAATAGCATCCTTTTTCAAAGCTGTAAATTATGAAAATTATTTTTTTACTATTTCTCCTGTTGTTTTTGTTGAAACTTGTTCAACTGTATTGTCAATAATGTTTCCCTGTCATCAGCACCATAAATTTTCTTGATTGGTCAGATATTTCGGATGTTCAAAGACATGGGACTATGTTCATGTGTTTATATATGCAGTAGAACTTGATATCTCAAACTCCAAAGGGTTTTAAAAAATAGTTCGTGTGATTGGGGTTTCGAGATATTGAAGTCAATTACAAATAGGTTCAAATCCAATGGAAAAGCTAAATCCTTTTATGAGCCCAAGTGGCCCATTGGAGCCAGTGTTTATCTCTGGTTTCTGTAGAGTTAAGCAGGTGAGAGTCATTGACTCCTCCTGGATGGAACACTAAGCCCCCAGCAGAAGCTGGTACTCATTTTACCGACCTCGGGAGGATGGAAAGCCGAGTCAACTTTAGTGGAAAAGAAGGTCACACAAATGTTCAACACTCGGCTGAGCCAGGGTTTGAACCTGGGACCTTGTGGTTAGAAGACGGAGATCTTATCACTGCACCGGCTACGCTGCTGTTGGAAAATGGAAAATGAGTTTAATTTGCGTTAGTGGGGACTTCGAATTGTCTGAGTTTGAGTTATCAAGGTTCTATAAAGCTTATGGTTTTGGAAGTACAAACTGTATCTGTAAGTGTAGTACATCTAAAATTTTCAGCTGTAAACATAACCATTTTTTAAGCTGTGTGCTTGAAATTTAGGCAAATGGCTCAAAAAGTGAGTCACACAAGTGAGCCGAGAAAAAAAATAATGATAAAATTTGAGCTCTATTAGTTGATTGGCTATTTATTTAAATGACCAGTTGATTGATTGATAGATTTTTTATTTTTTGTAATTTATTTTCCAAAGGGCAATCAGGCAGGATATGGTAGTTCAACAGATTTCAGGTGTAGCTGCTATCAATCTGCTGGAGAAAGCATCCAGATTCTACATCCTTGCTGGGTACAAACTTTGTGAGAGTAGTGTAGAGGTTTTCAGCCCAGAACTGAACAACAATCATATTCAAGAGTGCCTCAAAAGACTTTTGGTTTACTATGAAAATGAAGATGCAAGCAGCTGCCCAAATAGGGCTGAATTTGAGTCCTACTACCTTTTGTTCAACCTCAGATCAAATGATGCTCAACAGCACTTTATGACACTGCCTAGATGTGTTTTTTACAACTCTTTGTTTCAACTCGCACTCAAAATTAACAAAAGTGCAATACAAGGAAATTTTGTACGCTTCTTTCGCCAGGTCAGAAGGCTTCCATTCTTGGCAAGTTGTGCAGTTCATAAATGGTTTCGTCAGGTGCAAAAAGAGGCCTTAGAAGTAATGAATACAGCATTTAGCAGCCACGTTTTGAAGTTTCCAATCTGTAGTTTTGCTGAGACATTGGAGCTTAACAGCACACAAGAAGCAAAGGACTTCTGCTCATATTATGGTGTCCAAGCTGACCTTAAAACAATTTCATTTTTAAAAGGATCTTTTCAGCAAAAAGATTATCTCTTTTCACCAAAAACGAGTTGTAATATCGACAAGAAATGTTCAGAGTCAGTGAAAGATTGTCTCCATGGGTTAACACTTCAAAGGTCAAAGTTTTCAGAAGGTGTTAAGCTTGGTCCTTGTAATGCAACTTCTGAAAACTTATTAGGAAAGAAAAAGGGTATTGGGAGGGGCTGGATAGGAAAGAACAAAAGACTACCCTAACCTATTTACAAATACCAGTGGATTTGTGGAGCAAACACTTCTCACTTTTACTTTTTTTAGGAGCTCTTAAAAGAGCAGAAAACAAGCAAAAAGATTGACTAAAATGCAGGATCACTCACTGCAGAACTGTAATCTCTCGTGGGAATTACCCCTCCTATGATGCACAAATAGATCACACTTTTTTTTGCCATGTCATCATTTGTAAGTGAAATATTATTTTCATTTGTTTACTAATTTTGCAAGGGGGTTAGAAATATACGTAGGGGTGGGTGGTTCAGGTTTAAGAAGACAAATGAACTAAAGATTGGCGGGAAGTGTATGCCACACAGTTGCCCAGAATGTATTCAGATGTCAAACATGCAAAGACCCTATTTGTTAAACTTGCTCTAATTAAGTGGCTGTTGCATAACCTGCAAGACAAGAAACAATAATCATCTCATAACAGTAGGAAGAATTTGAGTTGAACTTTGCTGGAATTGTAAAATTCTTGACATGAAAAGGTACTTTAATTGAAAAACTGAAGACAAAAATGTGAGTGTTCTGGCTCTATTCCCAAACATGAAAATCAAATGCTTTGAGGTCATTGAAAGTGCTTGGCGTGGGTTCAACATTTGTCCTACCCGGTCAAACTGCAAGTTTCTTTGTGTTGTGGTGACTTTGGCTTCAAATTTCAATGATGTTGGATCCATGCTAAGCAGTTTCAAGATGCGATGTGCATGTCCCTTTCCTGTCTAAGTCATTAATGCTATTTAACAATTAGATTATTCGCCCGAATCAACTATCGCGTCTTAGTATAAACCTACTAGCGTACTACTACCAATACTGTTCTCTGATTGGCTACTCTACCCACTATCTATTCGGTGATAGATAGTGAGTAGCGATTGCCAACAAAATGGCGGCCGCTCTTTCGAAGTGTGAGTAAAGAGGATTTGGATAATTTACTAAAATTGACAGCCTTTTTTTGAGTGACTAGTAGATTTATTCGCCCTCATCAACTATCACGCGATAGAAATCGCGAGCTCATAATCTAATTGTTAATTAGAAATGTAAAGCGGAGTCTTACTGAACACAAAGCGACTAGTCCATTCAAGCGAAACATTTTACTTAGTTGCCATATCCTCTAGAGCACATGTCCAATTCACATTGGCAGTTATGAAACAATACATATTTAAAAAACTGTTACATTCTTAAAAGATTTGTCTTGCTTTGCATACATATTACAATTCCATCACGTAGAAACGTCATGCACAATTTTTATTTAAATTTTTTAAAACGTTTGTCATACTTTTCTTATCACGTCACGTTTTATGCTCTCGCAGTGTTTTTTGGATAAAACTAAAATTGTTATCATTATTTACCTTTCCAGGCTTATTCAAGGAATATAGTAATAATAAACGCTTTATATAATGTCGTTTTAATGGATGTACTTGACGAAGTGGCTCATAGACAGTCATTTGGCAGCACAAATTTAATCGTGAACGTTAGTTGCTTTGTTGGAGGAATACGGAAGAACCGGAGAAAATTCCTGGGAGTCAGTCCACATGCGATGAGTAAAATTCGAAGCCATCAATACCTCGGGCGTAGTGGTAGGAGGAGCGTAAAAGATAACAATTACGCCGACCTGATATAATGGATACTTCTTAAAATTTACTGGGATTGGATTGTGATTCTAAAGTTCTTTACAGTGCGTATGAAACAAAAATAAAAAATCCAAGAAGAGTTTTACTTGCTATAATACTATTGAATTTTTTGTTTTATATTACATGTAGTTGTCGAGGAATTCACGTTTGAACGTTTGATTTGAGGTATTATAAATTGTTGGGATCCCTGGTTTTGAGAAGATACAAATAACCTTTGCAGCGATAAATTTCGTAGCATGTTATCTGTAAAACCAACGCGCTGTGTTTTACTGGCAAGACCCACAAATGATTAACAAAGAAGCAATAGCTTTCATATTTTCAACACCGTTTCCAAAGTTTTCATTTCATACCCATATATGAAAAAAAGTAAAACCAAAACCAACCAATAAAACACTACCTTGGTTCCATAAAGTTTGACGTCAGTGCTGAGTGTTATGGCAGTTAAAGATGTCGTCACCACTCCGGTGAATACTGACGTAATAACAATCCCGATCAGCACCCAGACAATAGCGAATATACGAGCCAGGAATCCTCGTGGAGAGCGGTCACCATATCTGCAATAAACGTACAAACATTTGGCACGAACGCTCTCCACGTGATACAAGCAACAACAAAAACAACAATAATAATAATAATAGTGATAATGATAATGACAATGACGATGATAATGACAATGATCTATTGTTTTCTAATTTATTCTAATTTATTCTGTTCCATTCCATTCTATTCTATTCTACTCTGCTATTCTATTCTTCTTTCTGTTTTGCGCTATCTCTGCACGACGTTTAGTAGTATTAGTAAAATCATTTAATTTCTACTGACGTTCGTGAAGATTGAACAATTTTGGTTTATTCAAAACAAGGGATCAAGCTCAAATACTAGGAAAAGGAAAATCATACCCTACTGTAGTCATAGTAACGAACGCCCACCAGAAGCCCTCTCCACTCCCCTTAATAAAAGATCGCGGGAATTCGTCAGGGTTGTACCACGTGTCCTGCGGGAAAATAAACAGAAAGAAAAATCTATGATTCCGTACTTTAATAATTATCTTTTTTTGAAATTCACTTTTAAGCCAAATCTCCAAAAATACTTATGTCGGAAATGAAATCTACTGAAAATCTCCCATAGTTCAAACCAGCATGCCTTGTGTATCATTCACTACTCACCAATGCCCACATAACTTGGCCCGAGAGCAAGGCCATCAACAGCGTTAAGAGTAGAATTGGCCAACCACCAAGAACGGAGTCAAACACCGCCTTAGCAGAAGTTCCTGGGGCTGCGTCAACTACAATAAAAGCCACTCCAGGTGAACTAAAGAGTGGATAGAACTTCTTGTCATTGTTGAAGGTTCGGTCATCTTTCTTGCCAGTAATAGGAAAGGACATTTCAATTGTGTCTTGGTCATTGATGGTTTGCTTCACGCTCTCCAACGAGTCTTGAGGTTTGCCATAATTGATAATGGAGGGGCCATCTCCACGAGTACAGTTACCACAACATGTGTTCAGAATACGTTGAATGAGAATAGGAAACACCCCTGTAGGGTCTTTGTTTTCCTCAGCTTTGACGTAGGGAGGGAGGTCATACCAATTGGTTCGAATTAACTTCGGGCATTTGCATTTCTCTAAAAAATGACGAGTTTAAGAACCTTCATTAGCTGCATTTTCATATCTTAACTAATTATTAAACTATTTGAATTTCTTTTCGTTTTTTGTTGGCTTGTACCTTTGATTGGCAAAACTTCGTGAAGATCATCAGGTTCTAAGTTTATTTTTAGAATATCGATCTGCACAAAAAATGAACGAAACATGAAAGGCGGATTAGGCCATTAATTGAAAAGTGTATATAACGTATGGTACAGTACCTTAATAAGGATGGTGTTTTCTGCCATCCACACCCATATTTCTGCTCGGCAAAGTATTAATATTTTCACAGGTTTCAACAGGTTTATTTTTCCACATGGGGGGGGGGTAAAGGGCGCAACTGAAGCTTCCACTGATAGCAGTTATACTAAACCAATATCAAAAACATTATCTTTAAACTTTCTCACTGTTTTACTAAGCTCCCTCATGGAAGATCTTTTTAACACACGGTGAAGATAAAATCAGTATCTTTTTACGCTATGTTGTATCTTAACTATTTTTAAGCCATTGTCTAATTTTCTTATCTTGCAGATATAAACAATTTATAAATTTAAGAGCATTTGTAATTTGTCTAAGCAAAGTTGTTAGACTGGACACTCTGTTGTCTGAATGAACAAAAAACTCTACCGAAGCCGGGATGGAATAAGTTTATAAACAACTTTGAATACAAAAAACGCCTAAAACACTTGAAACTATAAATTTTTTAACACCTTTGAAAATTTGAAGATTTTTAATGTCTTAGATTCACTGTTTTTATTTCATGTCGCGACATGCAACCATTTTCATCGTACGAAACAGCATACTGCAAAGCGTTATAGACGTTACTAGCTTTGTTACTGACCTTTAACATGAAGCTTCAACGCTTTGATGTCATCACCCATGGTGCTGTTGGCGTAACAGTGGTATATGCCCGAGTCCTCCTCCCTAATGTCCCTTATTATTAGGGTGCCGTTGTTCTCATCACGAATTTTGGGTGGTAAGGAAATTGTTACACCCGCAGAATTTGTCCTCTTCCAATACGTCTTTGGTGTTGGGTGACCGCTGACCTCACACTGCAAGTACACTGTAGTCGTAGCTACCTCTGTTTGTGTACCAGTGCAGTTAACCCCCAGACAGTCGATACTGGGCCTCTCTGTAATTAGAATAGAATATAACGAGCGACGTTAATCGCGGAATGGAATTAAGTTGAAAACAAAGTGTAACTAAAAATGAACTTTACTTGGCTAAAATCCGGTGCCTTTTTAAAACAGAGCTTTTACGCGGTATACAAACAAGCAGAAGTTTGCAGAACTCACGTTGATCTCTGATAACTTTGTAAGAGGCATTGAATCCAGCGTGAGTCAGCGAGTCGTCAGACCGGAAAGTTATCACCACTCGACCGCAGCTTGATGTTATGTTAAACGTCGTTCGATTGCCGCAGTAATAATCTCCCACATTAGTCCTAAAAGTTTGAAAATGTCAGAGAGTTTTGAGTTTTCAAAAATATCCTCTGCTGTAAAGATCTACAATATACCTGTACTTCCGGTTATTGTTGCATTAAACTAAAATCGGAAATTTTAAAAAGCCATTTAGAGTGTCGGCACGCTTTTAAACTATTCATAGGTACTGAGAAACACTGTTACCTTTGTTTTGATAAGACGCGGAGCATCGTCATACATAGGTGAAACTTTTAAGCAAGGTAAATGATAAGTTGTAATTGATGATTTCATAATGGACGGAAACGTACTCTTAATTTTGTTCAGTTAACTATTAAAAATTTAAAATGAAAATGTAACATGCTCGATTTGATTTGACCTCAGATTAAAAGTCCCTATAAAAATTTTACCGGTTAGGAGAAACAAATCTACATCTTAGAACGGTACAAGGATTTAAATAGCCCAGACATTGCCCCCCTAATCTAAGTAAAAAGATAAAATTATCAATGGACATGATTAGTAAATCTAGGTTCCAAAGTACATGGTAGATAACTAAAAACTGACGTGGAGTGGCGTTCTGAGTCACACGCTCTAGCGTGAAATGAATTATAAATAAGTACAATGATTTGTGTCGCATCAAAGGTTAGCTGAACCAGAGTAACCCTTCTATACCCGGGCAACATTTCTACCTATTAACGAGACCGAACAAATTTGTATTTACATCAAAACTTTACTTGTTTAATCTATCTTAATGTTTCTACAGTTTGTGGGTACACTACCATGGTGTTGTCTCATTACAGTGCTCCTGCATCAAGACGAAGTCATAAGGTTTACATGTCTTGCTAGGTTCTAAATCAAATCCATGAAATTTCACCATCACTCGTGCGCTGAGGGGAGCTTCGACAAACCATCGTGTGCATGTGTTGTTGCCATAACCATTTCCACCTCCTGGACTAGAAAAGTTTCCTTCTTGTTTGGTAAACACGTACTTGGGACAGTCTAAAACATGTGACAGATTAAAAAGTGAGATAATACTGAGGCCAATTAAAACTAAAACTCTTAGGCCCAGGTCAAACATGAAATAATGTTGCAAAATCTATTGCAAATGAGCCACAACATTATACTTTGCTCGTTTGCATTAGATTCGGCACATGTGAATTTCAACAAGTTTGGGCTTGAAGATGATGAAGAAATTGCTCTTTGAGTTCTGACTTAACAAGTTAACATTTACCAGCTTTTAACACCCTGACCCTGATAAATTAATCCGGTGTGGAGCACTGCACTTCAATTTCTTTTGTGAATGGCATCAGTTTCAGAATCGCTGTCTGAGAAAATCACGCAAAGCCGGAACATGGGGTCGGCCGATCTTAACCATATTTCTACTGTTAGTTACCCTTACTGTGAAACAATTACGTCTCTTCACCAGTCCACTGCTTGCGCGGGCCTGATGCGACCAACTCTTCAGGGCCTGGGTACTAAGCTTGTTTACCTTGCTGTTCGTAAAAACACTAGTATATATTTTCACGGCGTGAAGGAAATAACCTGCTACTTAAGATCGCTAGAGTTGGCGAATCAAGGTACCTTCAGCACAAGAGTGTTGTTTATCTCACTACAATGTTTTGTGGGCAAACTCGTTTTTACACTCAAAAATAGGAAATCCATAAAAGCTAAGAGCCTGTAACAGCGGCCGAGTTGCTTCGTTTATGGACAAAATGCACCAATGTGGTTAATTAGTCAACACATAATCTTGTTTAGTAACTGTATAAACAATTTGGCAAGCTTAAAATAGAATGGTTAAAACAGAACTACAGCAACATTATTGAAAATACTGCTCCTTCAACCACTACAAAACGATAACCTAGAAATGATCATGGGCAGCCAAAAATTTGAGAGTTGCTGGTCCAATTCAAAACTTGTGCAAATTATACTACTATCAAAGCTAGGTTTAGCTCAGTTACTGTGAACTGTCTATCGACCCAAGCGGTTGAAAAATAATTCCATGAAACTTGCAATGTTTTTTCGATCTTTAGCGTCGTGGCCAACCATGTCTTGTTGCAATCCCTCAAAATAAAAAATGAAGCAGCACAAACATATACTGTAGCATGCATTCGTACAAGCAATGATCATTTTATAATTCTGCCTAGAACTGTGAATGTAGCTGCAATAACTCTGGAGATATTACTTGCTGAAGTCAGCCAAAATGTGGCATTTTAAGGGTTGTCATTTGGGTCGTTTTAGGGGAGTGGTCTTATCACAAAGCAAAATGACGTAATTGAGAAAAAAATGCCATCGTGTTGCATAGTTCAGTAAGGGTAACTAAGTGAAGAAATATGGTTAAGATCGGCCAACCCCCATGTTCCGGCTTTGCATGGTTTTCTTAGACAGCGAGTCTTACATGCAGTGTTTTTTGTGACTTTATTGTGTAACAATAAAACTTGTGTATACTTGGGGCATTTTAACCACAAGTTGCAAAATATTGTAAACTCAAAGAGCAAGCGTAGAACAGGGATCGGGCAGGAGGAATGGATGTCCTATGTGAGTTTGGACTTTTTATAAGATCTTTCTTAGCTTTTCCTGATTTTTTGTTAGTTGCCCAGAACAAAATGATGAAAACATTTTTCGTTATAATTAAGAAACAAACTAAAACAGGGCTAAGCCAAAATTTCCAGGAAAGAAAAGTCAATACAAGATATAAACTGCTACTTCCTTTTGACACACTTCGGCGTCAAAAACATTTATTTATTTGCGGGACTGTGACCCACGTGTCCTTGTCATTAGCTAGGCATGATCTGCGTATGCTAACCACAACAAGAGCCAGAACCACCACGCTAACAAATATAAAACGGTTAGCGGCATGAGTTTTCATTTAGGGGATTGGAACGGAAACAGCACTGTGTGTAGTTATCCGAAATATAGAAAATTAAAAAAATTAAAATTTATGATAGCATTAGTAATTCTTAACTAAATATTACTGATCGCTGACAATCTATTACTATAGGGGACTATAGACTAATATCCTGTTCTTTGGTTCAGTTGGGAGCGGTTAAAATTACCACATAACGATATTTTGACCACTGAACACAAATCGTATTTTACGGGGCGATTAAAACTTTTATTAAAAAAACCTAAGAAAGTTGTACTCTGAGACTTCTGAGGACTGAGCAGATTAAGGAGTCAGTTTAGCGCCAAAATAAATCTTTGTTTTCCAAATAACGGCAAGTTGTTACTATTTGGATCTATAAAAAATCATTCAGGGCTTTTTTTTTTTTTTTGTTTTAAGAAAGTTGCTGTCACCAGTTCATAATTTTCCATACTGACCTCTACGGGACTGCTACGTCTAGTATCATTTCCATTGCAAATGGCAGTTAAATTCTAACGTCCAATAATTGAAGTGTACTGAAAGTCTTGTCAACTCAAGCCTTGACAATACACTGAATATTTCAATGCTTCGTTCTTCGCCTACCGGTTTTAAAAATTATTCGTTGCCGTACTGGCGTACATTAAGCTATAGATAAGTGATCGCTCTACTCCTCTTTAAAGGAAATCAAAACACAAAAACTCGCAAAAATCAAGTCGATTAACAAAGTACAGCCAACCGATAATCTTTAGAAGTTGTCTCGCATATTATGACATATAAAATATGTCTAATTATTTGTAAGAACGTCCACACAACATTTACAATTCTGATAATATCGTACTAAATGACAAAATTATTTTATTTCCTCAAGATAAAATGAGTAAAAAAATATCTACTTATTCACTGATAAGAAAAATTCGGCTCGCTTGCCAAATATTACATACGCAAAGTAGGAATTGTAAATAATATCTATAACAATGGAACATCGGTAAAACATCCGTCAGTGACATGCAAAATTTAAAAAAAGGAATTACTTTGAGAAAGCTTCCTTAAGCCAGTTTGACTTAAGAATTTTTGTTGCCTCTAACGTCGGTGAAAATTCCAATTTTTAGTCTAAAAAAAGTTAAAAATAATCAAACCGAAGTTAAGCAGGTGCTCAGAACAACTAATTTTCATTTACTGTGAACACAGGAATAAATTACTCAAAGTTAAATATTCGAAATGAGGTTAAAAATACACCTACTTGGTAGAACAGTAGCAGCGATAACTTGGTTGACCACAAAGGTTAAGAACACAGAAAAAATCTGCCAAAGTAAATTTAAGAGACGTTATTTACGCTACACTGCACACACAGGGTTTCCAAACACATAGGAGAGATTCCTACTTACCAGCAATTTCGCTGTTAACGAACGCTTTGTTCCTCTGCTCATCGCACTAACATCGAAACCAGAGCGATTCTTTCGCTTAAGTTTCCTTTCTAATTTGTTTTTTAAGTAGCAGATATTTGTCTCAGCTTTAAAGCTTTTAAAATTTTCGTCAAAAACGAAGTGAAAAGCAAATCAATTCGAACAAGATGCGGGACGTCACATTCTGAGTTATGGAAATTAACTAAAATAAATTATTAACAATTTCAGTTTACATTATCGAAGTCACCAATCACAAACAACATCGTGTGCGTTTTTTACCAGCTTGTTGCTAAGTGCTTCAACTTTTTCCAACAGTTGATATCACAACGATTTTTCCCCTTGAAAGTTCTCATTTTTAATTTTTTTTAATAACAAGTGACCCGACGGAGTTTTACAGTTAGAATTTCTACTAAAACTGTTCGGGTTCTAAAACCAAAATTAAAAATCTCATTAGCCCAAAATATGTGTTCATCGTTCAAACATATCACCAATTATTAATAGTGAAAACATAAATGAATATAAATATTTCCACAAAATATTATCTTAAAATTCTACCCAGCGAAGGACCGAAAATTTACAAAACCAATTGCGACTCATTTTCGAAACGCGTACGTATTTCCATAGCTATTTATATCATGTTTTTAATGTGTATTTCTCACAATGATTCGCAATAGGTCAAGCTAAAAGCAACACCACTAGTAAAACAGGGAAAGTACTGGTTTTAAGATTGTTGTGAAACTCAAAGTTGTGGAGAACCAATGCTTCGATATCAGACGGCGCAGAGTCAAAGCATAAAAAAAAATACCGTTACGTTTTTAAAAGCACGCGATATCTTTGAAGAAGACTGAACTCCTATTTACTTTTAATTTGATGTTAACAAATATTTCGCACAAAAACGAAAATCAACAATCTCGACTGCTGCACAATGGAGAGGAAGCGAAAAATGAAAATTTTAAAAAGGCAAAACTCATAAAAAGAACAAGTCATCTTTCATTGGTAAAAGGTTTCTATGTTTTTAATTACAAAACGAGCCCGCGCGCTTAGGACAGTTATATAAATTATGCTTTCCAACACAACATGTAACTTTGAAAGTGTTTTCATTTCGATTCGCAGCATTCCTTCTATTATTATTGTGACAATATATTTTCCTTTCGTGAACATAACAGTCACATTCATCCATGCAACGGCGGCGTGGTTGGCGCAGTGGTAAGATCTCTGCCTTCTAACCACAAGGTCCCAGGCTCAAACCCCGGCTCAGCCGAGTGTTGAACATTTGTGTGACCTTCTTTTCCGCCAAAGTTGACTCAGCTTTCCATCCTCCGTGGTAAAATGAGTACCAGCTTCTGCTGGTGTCTAACCTGCGATGGATTAGTGTCCCTACCAGGGGGAGTCAATGACTCTTATCCGCTTAACACTACAGAAACCGGAGATAAGCACCGGCGCCAATGGGCCACTTGGCTCGTAAATGGATTTAGCTCAGCTCGAAACTTAACACACCCATTCAGCTGTTTGAGAGATCATGTAATCATTGAGTTTCTTCTGTTCTATTTTTCATTGCAGGTTGTGTTGGACAAGGGGATGTATTATCTGTGTTTTGACAACACTTACAGTTGGTTCAAATCCAAACAGATTTATTATTGGTATAGCGTGAATAATAGTACGACTTGTAGCAGTTAGATGTACTTCGCGGTTTGCATACGTGTTTATATTTTTTTATTGCTGTAAGCAAGCTCCAGAGCAGCAACACTTGGAACTTTAAGTAGGAGTGTGTCACTGATGTTCTTACCACAGTTTCACGTCCACTATGATCTATTACTGAACAGACGCACAAAAACATGGAATCTATTTGTTTTATACAATAAGAATTCAAAAACTTTGTAATGGTGACGTCGTGCGTCTGTCCTGTAATAGATCAAAATGGGAGAATAACTTGGGTTATTATATAACACCTGATAGATAACGAGTACGGTAGCAAATCAGATCACAGCATTTGCAAGAGACCAGTGACTAGATTTCTACTAAAACAAGATATAATACACTCAACAATACATGGACACTTGGAGAAATGAAATTTTTCTTCAAGATACATTTCATAACAACGCGCGCCCATTCTTTTTTCTATATATACACATATGCAAACCCTAAAGGTTTTTTTTCGCTTATGCCTCGAAGTTTCTTAAGTCAGTTGTACAAGCTAGCTAAGCGGGCCTTTCAAGAAATTTTATCGCTGCATTTTGAAAGAATTAACTGATTGTCCTGTAGTTTTATGGGGTAATTTCAAATATATTCTGATATTGAAAGCTTTTGCAACAAGAGCAAATGGAATTTAATGATAGATAACGTCTACCAAGTCTCTAAGACCAACAAATTTAT
>JAOCPT020340602.1:0-13421 GCA_026546935.2 Palythoa grandiflora | reverse complement strand
TAGTTAATTTTTTCTAACTAGTTACTTAGTTATTTTTTCTAACCAGTTAGTTTTTTTTTCTGGCAGAGTTATTGCAAATCAAATAAAAAGAAAAACATTTTGTCCTTTTTTTGTATTTACTTCCCTTTTTTGTCTTCTCTACCACTTCTCCTTTAGAATCCTAACCCAACCCTATCTATAACACCAACTCTAACCCTAACCCTTTTTCCACCTACACTGAGTCCGCATCCCCTAACCACTGCACCCCTCCTCCCCACACACATCAATCAAGCACATTTTTGTCACAAAGGAGTTTTATTCATACTCGCCGAGACTTGAACCTCTGCATTGCAAGTCAGCTATCACTACCATTAGGCTACACTTGTAAGCAACTCAATGCAAATTCTCTCATACTTTCTATTCCTACCACTTTTTCAGCCCTTATAAAATCACCTAGTTAAATGAAAAAACTGACTAGTTAGAAAAAAATTAACTAGCGCTAGTTAGAAAAAAAATAATTTGTTAGAAAAAAATGAACTAGTTAGAAAAAATGAACTAGTTAGAAAAAAAGTGACAAGTCAGAAAAAAAAATAACTAGACAGTTAAAAACAAAATTTAACTTAAACCAAAAATTATCTTCAACATATACATTAGTGTGCATATGTTCTACAGCAAGATAAGATATTTTACGAACTTAATTTCTATTTGTATATTTCAAGGTATTTGAAAAATATCTCAAAGGTTAACAATAATGCTGGGTCAGTATCTGACGAAGATATGGAAGGAGATCCTGTGACAATACCTCAAGAAGAATCTGAAAATTTACTCACTTCAGATCAGTCTGTAGAAGAACCTCCACAGAAAAAATCGAAGGTCAGAGGGATGAATAAAAATCGGCCTCGTCATTTGGCCCGAACTGATCCCAGCAAGAAGTTATGTCCAGCTATAGTAAGAGAAACAGAGTGTAGCTATGGAGATCGATGTAAATTTATTCATGATATTGCCAAGTATATGGCTTTGAAACTTCCTGACATAGGAAATGTATGTGTAAATTATGAAAAATTTGGCAAATGCCCTTATGGAGTCACCTGTCGATATGGCAAAAGTCATATCACTGAAGACTTTAAGAACTGTGTAAATGAGAAACATGCAGGTGTTATTGGTCCAAGAACTGTAAACACATTGAGTAAAGATCTTCAAACCAAGCTTAGAAAGAAGAAATACAACTTTTCAAAGGCAGATGAATATCTTAAGCATTTAGATGATGTTGTTAACAATGCAAAGCCCTTCAGTGAATTGCGTAAGGTGCCACAAAATAGTTCAATAAAAACAGTTGGAGCCCTGACAGATGAAGACACTGTCAGGCTTCTGCCAGATGAGAAAACAAAGGTATGTTTAATTTTAAAAATTTGTGGGTGCAAAATTAATGGTGAAAAACAGCCAAAGCTGGTTGTTTTGTCGCTCGGTTGGTTAAATTGGTAAAATGCCACAAATAACTGGTCTGCCAGAGTTGTTAAGTTTCAGAGCATTTGTGGAACATTTTGAACTTGTGGTGAAATGTTTTGTTTTTATTTATCACTACAAACCCAAATTATATACTGTTGTAAACATCCCCCATGTTTATCTTGAGTCTTGAGAATTACTCAATAATAATAATAATAATAATAATAATAATAATAATAATAATAATAATAATAATAATAATAATAATAATAATAATAATTTCATGTCTTCTCTTTGGGTGGATAGAAAAGTTAATGTCATCACAAGCAAAAACAGATGCTTTGTTTCAGATGCGATAATGAGAAAGACACGAAAGAATGTTCTGCTTAAACAAAGCAATATTGAGGCAGTCCGAAGAGGTCTATTATAAGAGAGAAACAAGGCGCAACAAACACTAGGCATACCTAATATGCTACGTGTAAAAAGAGTCTTTGCTTTGGTAGGAACTAAGGTATGGCACCTCTTAGATGAAGACAGCTCGAAACCCTAGCCTAGCGTAAGGTGCCGCTTACGTTGAGCGTGACTTGTGTATCAAATTTTGTATCATATGAGTTGTTCGTGCCTAAAATATGCCACATCTTGTGTTCATCGCGCTTTATTTCTCTTGTACAAACGGTCCTAATGTGAGCAGGGCATGAAACACTTCTAGTAACGGGTTCCTTAAAAACCAGGCGGCAGAATTCCTAAATGACTCGTTCCTGCTGCTACCTCAATCCAAGAGCACATTTCTGCTGTTGATATGCTTGCAAGCGAGTAAGCGCGTAGTCCTAAATAAGAAAAAAGAATTAGAAAGGAAAAAAAAACACTTGCAAGCTGCATAATTGAAAAGAATCACAATTTAGAGTTGTTTACTACAGGATGCTCGGGATGCTCGGGAAGCTCAACCTTTCTCTCTCGAGTTATACCAAAATGGTGTCTATTCAAATCTACTTAGAACCAGAAAGTGACAATGATTGTTTTTCCTACGCATACTTTGACTGTGTTCCCCATTCATTTTGACTAATACTGATGACCGCATTGAATCATGGGATTTTTGAAGCAATGTCCCTTCTCTTACTTCGCCATACTTTAAGAAATGGTTTACACAGCTTAGTGGCGCTTAGTTAAAACTACCAAACAAATAATACCTTGAGCAAAGAATGTCTTTCCTACCTGGAAATCAACCTCAATGTCTCTGTACTTTCTTGACAAATGACCTTTTAAAATGTCTCTTTACCTACCAGGTAACTGACCTGAATCTCTTTGTACCTCTTTGGTAAATGGCCTTATTGTCTCTTGTACCTACCAGGTATTTGACCTCAATGTTTCTATACCTACCAGGTAATAGATCTGAATCTCGCTGTACCTAACAGTTAACTGGCTTAAATATCTCTGTACTTTAATACCAGGTAAATGATCTGAAAGTCTCTGAACCTATCAGGTAGTTGAACTAAGTGGCTCGTTACTTACCATGTAATTAAACTGAATACTAGAAAATTTAGCCTGGCAAACTGCACAGAGTCCCCACAAAAAATGAGAAGCCAGAACGAACCTAAAAGACAGTATTTAAACACAGTGACATTAAAAATGTGCTACAGATTGTGAGGGCAGGGAAATGTGATGGAGTTCGAAACTGGAATAAAATTATAATGGCATTCTAGTTATGGGCCTTGAGAACTTGAAACAAGCAGAACTATTGATCGACTTTAACTGTAAAGGAAAGGCAACTTAATTTGGATTTGTACTTTTAATTTGCTGTTGGTATTCCCAAAAAACAAACTGAAATATAACATGAATGAGATTTAAAAAAATTAGGTTAGACTGCAATAAATATGAAGACGAATGTACAGTAGATCAAACTGCTGAAGTGCAAAGTTTAAGAAAGATTTTAGATTTTAGTTCAAGAAATAGAACTGTTATACATATGCTTTTAAAGTAGTTCCCAAAATGTCTATACGAATCTATATCATCCTTGTCTAGATTTCTTTCTTACTTGTCGATGGTCTTCATCAGCTCCTCCTCTTCATGGGTGACTTTATTGCAGACCTCACTTAAATTGTTTCTTCCATGATATGTTCGAATAAACATGAGCTACGAATTAAGAAAAAGAAAAGCTTGCTTCAATTAATTTACACTCATCACAAAAAAAAGGGTTTTTTTTAAAGTAAGGGTAAAGGAAATTTTTATCAGTTAAGAAAAAATGTGAAGGCTGGCGAGTTTGATTTGAACCCTTCCCCACGCCAGGCACGATAATTCCCGTAATACAGGCAGAATTTACTGGAAAATTGGCCGACATGTCAGCAACGTCAATTCAGCCTGTATTACGGGAATTATCGTGCCTGGCGTGGGGAAGGGTTCAAATCAAACTCGACAGCCTTCACTTTGTTTTAGAAGGTGGAACATCGACCGCGAAAACTCCCTCTAAAACACCTCCAATCTCGCCCAAAATACACACAAGAGCCAAACACAAGGTGAACTCAAGGTAAGTGAGCTTATTTCTAACATTTTCGTTTTTGAAATTCCGACTAAAATTTAGAAGACTTTGTATGGGAAAATTTTAATACATGTATTAGACTAACTACTAGCTTGGGCTACCTGTGAGCAGATGAGAGTCAACGACTCCCCCCGGAAGGGACACTAATCCGTCGCAAGTTAGCCCCTAGCAGAAGCTGGTACTCATTTTACCAACCTGAGTCAAGCTGAGTCAACTTTGGCAGAAAAGAAGGTCACACAAATATTCAACACTCGGCTGAGCTGGGCTTTGAACCCGGGACCTCAACATTGCGCCAAACACACCGCCTTTAGCATGTGCCAAACATTTTCAAAATAGCTGTGCACATGTACCTAATCTATCTTTAGAAGCCACCTCCAGGAGCAACACCACTCCTCACACGTGCACTAGACTGTCAACAGTCTACACAATGTAAATTAAAAAAATAATCAGCTACATCAGGTTTGCTAGAACGTCTTCCAAAAGGCTTTTCCGTACTTTGATAACAATAAATTCAAAGTCAAAATCTTCCTTTTTGATCTGAAATAAAACGACTGTTAAATGAACAGTTAACTCACATCTAGGCATAATTCAAAATAACGAATTTTGAAAGGATGTTTTTTACTAAAGTTATGCACTATGTGATTACATGTATAAATTGGAGCACTGACTTTAGCAGCGGTAGTTCAACCCTTCAGAGCTGCTATCAATGGAAGCCGATAGTACCCCTTACCCCTCCCTCCCATGTCTGTGTTCCATTTTAAGAATATTTAAAACTACAGCTATACAGATCAGAGAAAAGTCAAAACAGATGTTGGAATCACCGAGAATCAAATTGGGGACCTCCAGCACAGAAGACAGCACACTTACCAACTGTGTCATAAACCTGCAAAACTCTACTAATGCATTGAGGTAAAAGATGTGTGTCACTTGGGAGGTATGCTAACGAAGATCAGATGAAGGTCGAAAGAGATATTTTGAATCACTGAAAATCAAACTGGGGACCACCAGCACTAAAGGCAGAGTAATAACAATAATGCAAAAACCCAGTTGCAAACAGAACATTTTTCGCATAAAATGCTCTGTTTGATTAAGAAAGATCTTCATTAATTATTTTAGTGCTACGTATTGCTATCTGAACATGAGTGAACAAGAACTCAATTAAAATAATCAAGGAGAGTTTTCCCCATTAATTTTTCTGACATGTATTTGCCTACAGATTCAATACCTGTTGTTCTGCTGTAGGGTAACGTTCTGGATGCAAACTGAAGTACGGTGGTTCAGGAACAGTATAGTCCATTGTCCACTCACAGAAATGGTTAGCAATGTCAAATGCACTGCAAGAAATGCCCCAAATAACTCTTTTATTTAGTGTAGTTTTTAACAATCAAAATTTTCGACAGAGCTACATGTTTTTAAATCTTTGCCAACCAAAACTGGCCCACAGTAATTGGAGCAAGCTGTTGTGGTGAGCCTGCCAAATAGGACTTTTTTCCCTTTGTTAATCAATAGCGAAGCTTAATAAATAAATAAACAAATAAATAAATAAACAAATAAATGAATAAGCCTGTCACCTGTATAGCAAGCGCAACAGGGAGAGGAGAGATGAAAATTTAAAAAAAAGAAGATGGGGATCTGAGAGGACGAGAAGTGCAACCAAAGACAGCATGCTTAGTGCGACCATATCAAATATTGTGTCATCTGTCACTCAACTGTCAGAATGAGCTCAACCGTTCAAAGCATGCGAATGTAAACAAACCCACACAAACAATAAACCCATGAACACCTGTACATGATGTTGATGCCAAAAGAAAATTTAGTTGTCACAGTGTAATGCTTTGTAGATCTTGTTTTAAATTCTGACTTGTGTTGCAATTGGAAACAAACATTACCAAAGGAATGAAAATTGAAACTACAGCCTTGTTTTCACGCTGAATATCAATTATGGCTAATTAAAATCGGCTCCCCTTCCTTCCCACAAAATAACTCTCAAGAACATGATCTCTGGTTCTTTTGGAGAACCTAGCTAGGACTGTGTGTTTGAGGTATACCTTATTAAGGTTACATAACACGTATTATGGTCAGTTTTTTTCGATTTTTCGATTTTCACTGAGATAAATGTAACTTATCAGTACTTTCAAATGGCGGAAAAACTTTTCGAAAATGTTGAAAACTTGTGAAGATACGAACGAAAATGTTTCACGATCATTTTCTCGAGTGCGGGAAAAATTGTTTGTTTTGTTTGCATAGTAGATCTGAGGTGTTAATGGATTCTCCAACTGTGTGGTACGGGCTAATTAGATTTATTTTGCCTGTCAATTTCAGTCACACTCTTTCGCAACATTAACAGTGCGGCTAAAATGTATGCTTCTTGTTTCAAATCTCATTTCGCATCTATTTCGGAAAGCAAATTATTCGCTTATTGAACAAATTATGTCATCTTCGAACAAAAAATCTAAACAACACAAATCCCTTCTGTTATGGTATGAAAAGAAAAAGAAAACTTAAGTCGAAATGCAAACTTACCTTTTTCGGATGAAAAAAAGAAAAATTTAGCGGGTAGTGACCGCAGTTCGTGGTACAACCAAGAGCAGCAGTGGCCTGATGAATGTCCACGGACCGAAAACTCAACTGACCCCAGCTCAAACATCAGCTCAAGCAAACGAAAATTTGAGGAAAGCCGCGAAAGTTTTGAATGGGACTTGTCAGATGAGGAATTTTCGGATACCCCTGACTATTCAGATTGGGAGAGTGACAGCCATTACATTTAAAATACACAGATTCTATTTTCAGCCACATATTAAAATATCATGGTTCCAGCATTTGAATGTTCTTCATATTCAATTGTTGTTTGTAATTATGGGTTGGCTCAACATTTGTTTTATTGTTACAACTATAAGGAAAGTTGAAAAGTTATTACAGAATATTATATTCAAGAACTGAAGAAGTCAAATTTTGCCACTGCTTTATTAATAAAATTGCATTAACACGCCAAAATATGTCACTACATTTGTCTGCACAAACTACGCGGTCGAAAATGGTAGTTAAAGACAGAATAGTGTCCATAAAGTTGACAATTTATGAGAGTTTGTCATTTGGGACACAGAAAAGTGTCCGTTGTCCGTATTAACGGGTGTCCGTATTAACGGGGTGTCCGTAGAGCGGGGTTCCACTGTTAGCAGTTTTTGTGCCATTAACACAAGTTTGAAATGAGTTGTTTTAAGTTTTGTGCACAACACCGGCAATATGCTACGTTTTTGTTTGGGTTTTCAAAACGGAATTGATGACTCTGCTCAATTGATACCAGCTGCCGGAAGGGGTTTATCTACTACTAAATATAAAAATACTGTCTAAAAAGGAATATAACTTTTACACACTGTTTGAACTGTATGCTGCAAAATGTGTGTATAACACAAATTAATATATTTATGCATAATATAACATATATTAGTATAAATCTACTAGCATTATATTACCAATGCTATTCTCTGATTGGCTACTCTACTCACTATATATTCGGTGATATATAGTGAGCAGCGATTGTCAACAAAAATGTGGCCGCTCCTTCTAGGTTTCGAAGTGTGAGTTAAGAGGATTTGGATAATTTACTAAAATTGACAGCTGTTTTTTTGAATGACTAGTAGATTTATACTAAAACAATTAGATTATTCACTCTTGATTTCTATCGCGCGATAGTTGACTCGGGCTTTGCCCTCATCAACTATCATGCAATAGAAATCACGAGCTCATAATCTAATTGTTAAATATAGACCCTATGAAAAAATTTCAGCTATTCTAATATTCTTCTGTCTACATTGAAATTAGCTCTACTAGCCTCGTTTGGAGTAACATATTCTTTTGAAAGTTTAACACAAGGACGAGGCTAGTAGGGCTAATTTGAATGTAGACAAATGAATATTAAAATCGCTGCCATTTTTCGATAGGTTCTATTGTTTGCATATGTTTCGCATGCTGAGGAGAAAAAGAAAAAAGGGAAACTATGGGGTTTTACTGCTGAAGCAGGAATCGTAGTGAATCATAATAAATTGTAGCGAATGATAACGGAATCCTGGTGAATCATTGTTAATCGTTGTTAATCGAAGTAAATTATATAATGTATCACAGTGAATCGAAGTGAATCATGGTGAATCACAGTGAATCATGGTGAATCACAGCGTCCTTAAGTTACCGCGATTACGAGCAACTTATTGTGATTTATTGGGACTAAAAGCGAGTTAAGGCGATTTAAGGAAATTTGAGACTGCGACTTAAGCGAAAGCAGACCAAAAATTAAGGGCAACTTTAAGCGACTTACGGCAACTTAAGGCAATTTAAGGTAACTTGGGGCGAGTTAAGGCAACTTAGAGCGACTTAAGACAACTAAGTGCAATTTAAGGCAACTTAGGGCGATTTAAGGCAACGTAGGGCGATTCAAGGCAACTTAAGGCGATTTAAGGTAACTTAGGGCGGTTTAAGGCAACTTAGAGTTACTTAAGACGACTAAGTGCAATTTAAGGCAACTTAGGGCAATTTAAGGCAACTTAGGGCAATTTAAAGTAACTTAGGGCGATTTAAGGTAACTTAGGGCAGTTTAAAGTAACTTAGGGCGATTTAAAGTAACTTAGGGCAGTTTAAAGTAACTTAGGGCGATTTAAGGCAACTTAGGGCAATTTAAGGCAACTTAGGGCAATTTAAGGCAACTTAGGGTGAATTAAGACGACTTAGTGCAATTTAAGGCAACTTAGGGCGATTTAAGGCAACTTAGGACGATTTGAGACGTCTTTAGGCGTTTTAAGGCGACTTAGAATCCGGAATAGACCTTCAGAATGTGTCATCACAATCTCTTTCCTTACTTGCATAACACCTTTCCGTCCCTTAAGGCCGCATGGAATGCGTCTGGTCCTTCTCCTGCAAAGATTACTTCTCCGAGTTCATTTTCGATCCAGGCTCGAATTTTTGCTTCATCGTCCAAGTCATATTTGTCTTTCAACTAAGCCACAAGAGAAAAAAAGAAATATTTCATAAAATGGCAGTTGCGACAGTGATTGATTTTGATTATGGAGTCTGTGGTTTGCTTGTGACTGTCAATATGATTGTGACGAGGTGACCGAATTGAAAAATGCATGACTCGTTGATTGTACGGTAATTGTGGTTGTGGTTGTCGTTTTGTGACTGTGGCTGACTGTGGCAGTGACAGTGACTGTGGCTGTGACTGTGACTGTGGATGTGACTGTGACTGTGACTGTGGCAGTTGCAGTTGCAGTGACTGTGGCAGTGGCTGTGGCTGTGACTGTGATTGTGGCAGTGACTGTGGCTGTGACTGAGACTGTGGCTTTGACCGAGACTGTGGCTGTGGCTGTGGCTGTGACTGCAACGGTGACTGGTCATAATCTTAAATCTGAAAGCTTCACTACAATGTAATAAATCTACCGTAAAATCCCGCGTTACAGCCCTGAGCTTATACAACCTCATAAGGCGTTTTGGGCGGGCTTATAAACGGGAGGCTTATATCTGGGTGGGCTTATAAGCGGAATAAAAGAAATGTTTCGGAAAGACGAGATAAAACGTATCTGAGAAACGAATTAAAGCTAGCATACCATTACATTTAGAGTTACATTTTTAATACATTTATTGTGCGTCACAGTAAATGGAGAATTTGCTTCAAAAACATTTATAAAACACTTATGCGACTGGAACAACTGGAACGGAACAGTATGAAAGTCTTCTTACACTTATAAAGTAGATGAGCTTATAAACGGGGGGACTTAAAACCGGGGGGGGGGCCTTTAACGTGTGATTTTACGGTATCTTCAAAGTGCTTTTACTCAAAAACAAAAACGACAAAAGCTTTGAAAAATTTATATGTTTCTTTTACTGTAAAGTTTTTCAACTTATAAATCATTTTAACTTCGTTTTACTCAGTTGAAACACAGACGTATACTTAAAATCAAACTTTTACAGCACTCAGCATAAGTAAATAGAATTAACTTGGACTAGACTTATGTGTAACCTAAGCCCTATCGATCATTTGAGGCTGTAGATTTTTAAATTTAGAGATGGGCAAATTACATCCTCATTTGTAAAAAACTAAAACGCAAATGACACGAACAAAACCATTCTCTCTTTCATTTCTGCATGGTCGAAACAATTCCAGTGTGTTATTATCTGACTCCATTTTAGCCATTTTAGCCATTTTAGACTCCATCAGTGACAGCAATCTGGAGATGTTCTGTCACTAACCCTTATCCAACTCCTAGCTGCTAAACCATGTACAAGTCTCAGATATGATAAGCCAAGAATGTCTCAACTTTTGAATCGTTGCTTGAGACCCCTTTAGATAAAACCTTTTGAGTAGAAATGATGATTAGTGTTATTCATTCTAACTTTTGAACCGCAGTTAATGAAATCCTATAAAGTGACCATTCATTTTGTTTGACTCAAAATGTAGATTCCGAAAATGTCTACTGTAATACAAAATTTGTAATTCGTTAATTTTTAGAGATTTTGACAACACCCGGACTCTTAAAGTTAAACTTGGTAGGAATTGGTTAACTTGAAGCATCGCAGGAATCAAAGATAATTGAAGGAAACACAATGACAAAATTGATCGTGTGACAAAGTCAAACAAAAATCCTCTTAGTCTTTTTTTCTACTCCAACGCAACCTGCAGGTAAAATAATTTTTCTAGTTCTTATACTTATCATATTTGGATTTTGAATTCGATTGATGTGTCAACTGAAATACTTATAGTTTGAAGTGCCTAGGGGGAAACTCCTCTCTGGAATTCCTTTGTTTTTGGTCACGTTTATACCATTCACGCGGCACTGAATGGCCTCACAAGGGGACTGAAGTTGTCTTGAATCTGTTGTTCAGTTCTCAAAATAGAAATATCTTCTCAACTTAAATCTTTAGGCCGTCTTTTGATTGTTTTACTTTACAACAACGAAAAGTAAATTTCTATTAAAACTGCGTCTCCAACGCGTGTTTTAAATGCCACATGTTTAAGGACTGTTTTTGTTCAGCAAAAACACGTGACTACTTAGTCTTTCAACTTCATTCAGTGTGTGACTTTTTAAAATTCAGCCTCGCTTCTTATGAAGTTTATGCAAAAATGTTTAGATATTAATTAAATATATTAGACTTTTCTTTCATTTATTAGATTAACAAATAAACATATTCCTTTTGTTTTAAAATTAATAGTTTTGCTCAATGTGTAAATTGATATTCTATAGGACGTCAATAAAAGTGTTACAATTGAATGTTTAGTTTTTCCTTAAAAGGTAAACAATTAAATTGAAACTACTACAATAATGAACGAGATGAAAGACTATTTTTATATCAATGCCATTGCTTATTTTTATGAAGAAAGTTTGAAAAACTCAAACTTGCAAAACTTTTAGTTTTGAAGTTTTTGGCAATCAAAAATAGTTAAATTTATGAATGATTTTAAAAGTTTTTGATTGTTAATATTCTGTTAACCCATTAATTTTCTGACTGAGGTTTAAAAAGTCAAAGTCAAAAAATTTGTTGAAAATTGTCAACTTAAGAGGTTGGTGAAACAATAAACATTTTCTGAATCTGACTTTTAAAGATGAAAACAATGAATGGCCACTTTATAGGGTTTCATCAACTGGTTCAAAAGTTAGAATGAATAACTCCAATCATTTCTACACTTCAAGACAAACAAAATGAATGGTCACTTTATATGGTATCAACTGGTTCAAAAGTTAGAATGAATAACTCTAATCATTTCTACACTTCAAGACAAAAAAAAATGAATGGTCACTTTATAGGGGTTCATCAACTGGTTCAAAAGTTATAATGAATAACTCCAATCATTTCTACACTTCAAGACAAACAAAATGAATGGTCACTTTATAGGGTTTCATCAGTTCAAAAGTTAGAATGAAAAACATCATACAACCATTTCTACTCTTTCACAAACAAAATGATTAGGGTTTTAACAGCTGCTTTTTATAGGGTTTCATCAGCTGTTCAAAAGTTACGACATTCTTAGTTTCGATTTCAGCAGGATGAGTATTAATTTTTGTACTTCAGCTATTGGGTCTTAATTTGCCATATTTTTTATTTGAAATACATTTTATATACATCCAACATTACAAGGTTTTAACTATATCATTATATCTTAATCTTGTTTACTCGTGGTCTTTTATGGAAAAACTTGTATTGTGCCAAAGCTCCAGTTTTTAATCTGAGTACTTGCAGTCTAATTGTTACCACAGTTGACCAAATTTGGATTGCTTAACAAAACAGGAAAATACTACAGAATCAATTATCAGCCCACTGTCTGTGTTTTAGAAATATTGCATACTGTCAGTGTCAGAGGAGAAAGTCTGACCCGAAGGTCAAGCAAGGAAAGAAGACTTACATGATTCGAGCATACAAATTTAATAAATTCAACAGGCTTGTATCACATTTTGGTTAAATTAGATACAATTATTGAAACTAATAAATCCATTTTACGGACCAAATAAAAAAAATATTTAAAAAACTTTTTGAGCTAAGAAACAGATTTTGTTTGGAAAGGTGGTTTTATCTAAAGAGAACACTTCCCAAAAAGTGTCAAGCTTTCGAGTTCTGGTTTAGCTCAAAACTCACTTATATATCTCCATAAAAACTGTTGTTTTCTCTTTCAAAAATCGCGTTTCATGTCTGAAACTGTAGTAAAACGTCTAGTCTCTAGAAATAAAACCTCAATTCGTTTAACGATGGATAATATAAATAAATTGAGCTTAATGAAGAGAACAGTTAATAAGTATTGATGAGGTATGAGCATGATGTCTTGATGGGAATTTATCACTGTTATTTTAACATGACTCAGTTAAATGTTTGTTTTATTATCACACTGATGTAAATATATAACAAGATGCTTACCTTTAGGCGAGTTTGGGCTGTCAATCCGTAACCTGAAGGACGACTTGCCTGCGACATTTTGAAAAACGCGTAGTACTTAATAGCAATCTCTGTGTTACTGTGGTATTCGTACACTGAGAATCAGCTATTTAGAGACAACGGTCAGACGTTTACCCGCCCAATGAAAAAATGCAGTGTGAACTGATTAATTTATTAATTCGCTTCAGTGTCACGAAAGTTCTCTTAGAATTACTCTTAAAAACACGAATAGAATTACAAACAGATTAAAGGCATTCAAGACATGAATTGTTATGATGAAAGATCGATTTCTGAAATATTAAACGTTGGAGTGAAATTGAGCCAATTAAATCAAGATAAAGCAAAACAAACTGGGTGAAATAAATATAGATGCTTCATTTCTGAAAAATATTGTCGGCAAAAAAACTTGAAGAAAACCTTTCCTATTTTGAAATCCGCTGTTCATATACACTTCTATTATAGTATTTTAACTTAAAGCAGTGTTATTAAGAGATTATTAACCGAGCGCAAGGTCTGTAGGGAAAAATATTAGAACGAGGTCTTGACAGTGCGGACG
>JAOCPT020340601.1:0-21419 GCA_026546935.2 Palythoa grandiflora | reverse complement strand
CCACACACACACACACACACACATAAGTCAATTACACAACAGATTTAAATTTTGAAATACAGTTACGCTTTGACTTCACGTCATTTCCACTTTTTATTTGTAAACAGCTAACTATAGCTACTGTTGCTCTACCAACTGAGCTACAAGGTCAGCTAAGAGCAAAACGCGATTATTTAGATGATATATAAAATTCGCCTCCACGGCCACCTTTGTCGCGTTGACACATAACTTAAAACTTGGAGATTTTGGTACAGACGACTGTCCTAATAGTTGCCTTTTTCTTCTTTTATACTCCAGCGACTCCAAAATATAGGTTTGAGTCCCGCCGGGGTCAGATATCATTTTCTTTCTCTGTGCCAACTTATTTCCTTTCTTTGCTCTTAAATGGTGGGTTGGCGCAGTGGTAAGATCTCTGCCTTCTAACTACAAGGTCCCGAGTTCAAAACCCAGGCTAAGCCGAGTATTGAGCATTTGTGTGACCTTTTCCGCCAAATTTGACTAAGCTTTCCTCCCTCCCGATTTCGGTAAAATGAGTACCAGCTTCTGCTGGGGGCTAACCTGCGATGGATTAATGTCCCGTGCAGAGGGAGTCAATGACTCTCATCCGCTTAGCACTACAGAAACCGGAGATAAACACCGGCTCCAATGGGCCACTTAGACTCGTAAAAGGATTTAGCTTAGCTCTTAAATAAGGCCTGTTGTACTCAGAAGGAAAATAATTGAAAAAAGAAAAAGAACAAAAGATGGGAAAAGAACAAAAACAGAACCATGCATTAGGACAACAACCTGTGCTTAACAAAAATCCAAGAGCTAAGCCATTGGCAACAAAAGTAAAATATGATATGATATGGTGTGGTAAAATGCAGGCATTATAGTCTTCTTTTCTTCAAATTCGTTATTTATCTATCTCTAGAATTTCTGTGTAAACAATGTTCAGATATTGCTCTAAAAACAGATATCTGTACGTGTAAAAAAACAATATCCAATATTGACTCCCCTGCGAAATGTAGCAAAATCTAGAAGCAACATCAGTTAAGTTTAGTAGACTACACTAAGATCATATAAAGGAATTCTAAATTTGATATTTCAATCTGTCTTCTGTAGGTTCACCTATTGCTCTAAAACGGCAAACACGAACAAGTCCTTTGGGAACTGTAACAATATCTACGAGCAACATAGTTCAGTTTAATAGACTACACTAAGATCAGAGACATACTAGTTTCGTTATTTCTATATATCTTCTGTAGTTATGTGTAAACATTATCCAGATATTGCTTCAAACAGGGTTTCAAAGCGGTCTTGACAAAGCCATGCTGAAAACTCAGATACTACGTGTCAGCTGCCAATATTCTTGTCCAAATTAGGCCAATTCGACGGTATCACTATCAGTGGATCTTAGAAGTAAAGTAAAGAAAACTGTTATTTAAATCGTTAAGGGTGATTTTGCCGACAAAAATTAATGTAACAATCTATCAGAGGTGGAAAAATTTACTAGCCCGACGCCTGGGCCAACTAGTAAAACTTGCTGTCGGGCTAGTAAAGAACGTCACGTACTAGCCTGACGGACTACAAGCTTTTGAAATTGATCCAAAAGTGTTGCTGACAACTTTTCACAAATAATTTTGGTTCAATCTTATCTTAACTTCCTTTATTCGTCAATCATTTGTTACAGATTCTTGAAATGACGCGTTAAAACGAGTAAAGCATCAGCGATCAAACGTTTTTTGAATGATGCCAAGTTAAGGTGAACGGTCAATAGTGGACGGTATAGATACCTTTGAAAAATATATTATCCAAAATACATAACGTGAAACAGAACATACCAACTTTACAGTTGTTCTTGGAGCTGCCCTTCCCCCAACCATCCTTACACTTTGGAATAGTAGTATGTAGGTCCGAGCCCCGATGAGCAGGGGGGAGGGGGACTCCCTCATATGGGCTATATAGGTATATATGCGGCCCCGAAGGGCATGGTTTTTCAGCCGTTTTGGTCATAAACAGGATATCGATTTTTTCCATTTGCCTCAATTTTGGCAATAAATAGTGTATCAATATGAATAGGGGAGGATTAACGCTCCTAATAATGGGTGCCTGGTTTGTTTACTACTATGTTGGGCTTAAGGTGAATAAAAGAAGATAAACGCTCCTAATGATGCTCCTAGCTTTGTCTACAACTACTATGAAGTCACGGTGACGATAAACGCTCCAAGTACTTAAATGTACTCCTAGATACTGAGCGAAGTCAACCTTTGCAGCAGTACTTACCCAAGTCTCCCAGAAAAAAATCGATCAGCAGTCCCGAATTCCCTTAAATACGTTTCCTTTATAGGTCGATGTTGCACCAAAGATGGAGTACGGCAACTCTTTATTGAAACAGGCGGTGTATCTGCAAAACCCAACATAAAACATTGTTTAGATTACTTTATAAATTGTAGATATAGCATCGTTTTCTCGACACATCCAATGGAGTTTTCAAAAGGGGTAGAATATACGGGTGAGGACTCAATTTCAGTTTTAAAGTTCTCGTAAAATTTGGCGCACAACACTAGGAATGCTAACCCCTACATCCATCAGGGAACAACACGCTGGCAATGCAGCGGTTTCATGATATCCGGGTGCAATCTTATTCGAGTGAAATGCAAATATATGTAGCCGAATACTACTGTAATGTGTTTCACCTTAACATAAGGCTCAGATCTACTGAATAATACCAAATGTGACGGATATAAGAAACAGCAGTACAGCTCGGACCAAGTACTTAGTGTGTGGATAGAATTTCTCAAATGTTGGTTTCACTTTGAAAGTTAGGAATGCTCGGAACGAAGGAGCTGTGCTGCCGTCTAGACGCTCGGCCCCAGAACACGATCCATACATAACCTCGGATCACAGCACCGCAGCCGGATTTAATCAGCTGAGAGTCGATTTTGCCGAGGGAGGAAACCGGAGTACCCGGAGAAAAACCCTCCGAACAAACCCTAGCTCACGTACAGAGCCTGGAAGTTGATCCCAGGCTGTAGAGGCACGTGAGGCGCGAGTGATGACTGCTATGACAACCTGATTCCTTAGAATTTGTCTGCTCTTTTATGATATTAATTATATAGCAGGTCAGTAAACTGACCAAACTATTACATTTTAATTGTTGAATTAATCATTAATTGGATCGATTTTCATGGGATATTTATACAAAGTATCCAACTTAGAAATAATAGGATAGCTTGTCTAAGCCAATCAGTTTCAAGCAAGCACCAAATTGACCAATCAGAGCAAAGCACTCGTCTCCTGTTGCGCGCGCGCCCATCAGCGAGACGAGCAGCAAGTTTTAGAAAAGGGCGGAGTTTTCTGACTTTTCTAGCCTCGATTTGGCGAGTTTTACTCTCTGTTTCGATTGTTTTCGAAGCGTTGTAAACAATATATTTTAAACAGTTGCATTATTTCCTGTGATAGAAGAAGACGAACTTCTGAGGCAAAGAAACAATAGCTGCAGCAAGAATACTTCAAAGAGCTCCAAAATTTGGTTGAATGTAATCATACGTAAGAGGACTTGTTGGCATGCTTGTCAAATTTTGAAATAATTGCATTAAAAAAAACTCCTCCGACAGGAAGGCTGCCTCGTCCAAATTTCCTGTCCTCGGAAGTTTTCTCATCCAGTTATTTCCAAATTGGACTGCATATAGTTCTATTACCTATACTTATATTAGGACGTGGTCCTAGTCGAAAACCTACTCCTGTATCTTACCACAACCAGTTGTAATTATCACGGAGTCAAATTAGTAATTATTTGAAAACCTACTCACACTTTCCTGTCGTCAGCCGAGCGAACAGTTACTTTCTTTAGGTGCAGCGCAGGACCATAACGATATTCAACTTTAACTGAAGTAATTTTTCCAAGGCTGCGTTTCGTTGTTACGACGAAGGTTTGAGATTGAGAAGCTATGGTTCTGGAGATAGTGAAGTTAAAATAAAGTGTGAGAATGAGAAAACGTACAAGCACAAGCAGAGAATGTTATTCCGAGGAAGTCTATTGGACCATAAGGATGCAAATGTGAAGACGAGGACGAAACAATGAAGATGCGGATGAGGATATGAATGAGAATGAAGACAAGAACGAGAAAAAAAACCGATGGGGATGTGAATTTAGATGAAAATGAGAATGGAAACGAAAACGAAAATGTGGTGATGGGAATGAAATTTAAAAAAATATAATATATAGTTACGTAGTTATTTATATTTATTATATGACCTTGCAATTTCCTGCACTGCATTATGATTGGTTCATGTGCGGTCAGTCAAAATGCGTATTCGGACCGGTTTCCCGGATGTTGATTTTTAGAAAATTTCCGAAGATTTCCGAACACTTCAGAATTAAGATTTCCGAAGACTTTAGAAAATCTTCAAAAATCCGCAAATGCATAAGAAACAGTTTTTAAACATTTCCGAAGCTTTCCGAAAACTAGCGAATAGTTGCCATGATTTCTGGAGACGTACGTAGGCAAGGGATAAATTACTGAAACTAAAAAAGTCATATAATAACAAATTATTAACCTTGCTTGCTCAGTCTGTATGACAAATATCAGACCTCGGTCGGAATGATACAGACCTCGCGCTCGGTTAATAATCTCCAAATATGTTGATATATTAATGTTTAATAACGTGATATATATACGAATTACTGTCAGTTTGAAGAAGGCACTAGTACTTTGTTGCTTAAAGGACCATTTAAAATGAAAGTTAAGTAAAGCAAAATAAACACGATTACAAGTCCGGGCTTTTAACCATTTTATCACGGATAATACTTTTATTTTTAGCTACATGTCTTCATTGCAGAAAGAGAATTGTCGGAACTTTTTTTCTTCTGTTTTCTTGGCTGAGAAATATTAAGGGACCAGTTCAAGTTTATCTTTCGGTTGTTACTGGCACAGTACGAAATGCCTAGGCCAAAACTCCCATCTATATAAAGCTAACAATTTTAAAATATGAAAAATAAAAGAAAAATATCAAAATAATTTAAATATTTGAGCGGTTACGGTACAGTTTGATAAGGTAAGATTTACCACGTAGTAGTTTTTGCGGGAAATCTTTCGATATTGAGAATGTCTTTCTGGCAAAAAATTGTTTTAAAAGCATATGTTGTTCTTGTGATAGATGAAGTCAAAACTCATCGCCGGAAGTAAATTGCGAGCAAGCCTTTTTTTTTTATTTTTCAAATGCGTTTTTCTCGGAACACTTTTTGCACCAAAGATAGCTGTAAAAAAGATCTCAATTCAAACAGGATTTTGTTCTATTATATCCAAATTTGACACAGTTGTGGTGCAATATTGAACCTCAAAACGGCAACAGGAAATTTCGATACTTGCTTAGATTTTTATATATCGGATGATTTATCAGTATAACTCCTTTGCAAGTAATATATTTCATAAATCGGCGATAAAACGTGAGTAAGAAAGCCTATGAAAAATCGCTGACAGCGTTTTGGCAATCAAGCTGTGAAGAGGAAGGAATGATAACAATGGATAGTTTTGCTCACAGTTAAACGGACTTGAAACTTCGAGAAGGAAAAAAATGCGTCATAAACAATACGCCACAATGTCGCTGATAAAGAAAAAGAAGAAACCTAATTTAAGCCATCTTTTAAAGAATTTCATTAGCCTTTCAGTGATCTATAGCGCTAAGAGTATCCGATGCATAGCAGAGGAGTTTTGGATTGATAGATGAAAACATCTCTCAAACTATACTGCCGTAACATTAAGGTTACCGTATACCTTCAGGGGTATTTTGTGTCAAAACGATAGAGCGCATCTGTTTTAAACCGTAGATACCTGAACCCATATGTCAAATTAAAGTTTATAGAGCTGTCTTTCGAACTATGTTAAAAATTTTAAATTAAATTGAATTTTAACATTTTTTATGTTTTCTAAAAACGAGAGCAAAAATCGCCTTGCGAAAGCTACAAGTCCAAGCAATTATTGATATTTGATTATTTAACTTAACCACCAGTTTCCAGACCAAAAGTGCTAAAAAACGCGTCTGTGTTTTTTTTATTCAATTGCAGAGAAAAGTTACGGAGCCTTTTCGAATTATGGTTTAAAAAAAGTCTAGAGACCTTAAAAAAATTGCTCTAAAACTAAACGTTTTTCGAAAAACAAAAAAGGGACACGTTTTGGTTGTTCATGTATTGAAGAAGTTACTGTGCAAATTTTAAAGCAAACAAAAAATTTCCCCCAAAAGGCGATTTTGTCGCTCGTTTCTAGTGAACGTGAAAAAATCTAAAAACTAATTTTAATTCTAAATTTCGAAAGCCAGCTCTATAAACTGTAATCTGATATATGGGTTTAGGTATCTACGGTTTAAGACAGAAGCACTGTATCGTTTTAACGCAAAACACCCCTGAAGGGTGGTAACCTTAAGAAACAAAAAGCAGCACGATGGAAAATTAGTCTGCTAAATCTCGTCATCACCAGGCCGGAAACAAACCAAAGTGTAGCATAGTGTTATTGATATACTATAAAATAGTAAAGACTTCATACAAACCTTTCCCCAACTGTTTCTTTTCCTTTGTTTCCAGTGAGTGTTATTCTTAAAATCTTGTCAACGAGTGAATTCATTGGCATCACCCTCCAGAGAGCACTAAAAAAGTCTTGTTTTGGCGCCGGCGGGGAAGTTGACACCTCCAACGAGTAATAACTACCAGCCACTTGGGAAAGTGAAATGAAGAATTAAGTACAGTTTACAGTTTAAGCTCCAAACACGACAAATGACGTTAGTGAAAGGGTTAAGATACAATTCGACCAAAATTTCAGAATCTCTTCAACGCAGCTGGAGAATTAAAGATTCCGAATATGTCATTATAAACACAAATTTATATAAAAACAGGCTCAAACTTGCAGCTACTACTTGCTACCATTGACTGTTTCAAGAAATCTTTTTTCTCTCGCTGCATGCATACCAGTATGGAACAATCTTCTTTCAAACGTTGATCAACGCTCCATCCCTCGCTATGGTCAGAAGTCAACTGAGCATGTAATATGTCTTTCTAAGCCAAATCATTTTACGACCCTGAGTGGCACATTAAAGCCGGTGCTTATCCACGGCTTCTGGCGGGAGTGTTAAGCGAATAAGAGTCATATTGACTCCCCCTGGACGGGACACTAATCCATCGCAGGTTAGCCCCGGCAGAAGCTGAAAAACATTTTACTGACCTCAGGATGGAAAGCTGGGTCAACTTTGGCGAAACGGAAGGTCACACAAATGTTTAATATTCGGCTCAGCCGGAGTTGGTACCCGAGACCTTGTGATCACTGCGCCAACCGCACCGCCATTAAATATGTCTTTCTGCTTAAGACCAATTCCCTTGCAATATATTAGCCTTGCTGCTACATGTGTAAGTAATCCTCATTAAAGATTTATAGATTAAAGATGTGGGACAGACGGATCGAGCCTTGAAAACCGTAGAAAGGAGAATGCAAGAGCCGTTTTCAACATTGAACGATAATCCACACTTAACAAACACATACGTAACCGTTACACAGAACATGAAATTGTTAGTATCATGAGAATTTTACAAGTGTACCATCGGTGGCATAAACGTTTATTTTTAGAAACTTTCAGCATTCAGGTAAAAAAGAACTCTCTTAAAGGAAACCTTGGGTGTTTGCCATGTACAAAACATTTCCGAACATTCCAGTCACACACAACGTTTTGGCTCGTACCACTGGAAAATTTCCGTAATAAACGGAATGTCTGATAAAGTAGTCCCGTTTTCCCGCGGGAAACTTTCAATGGCAATTTGTGTTTCATCACAATTTCCCGTATTTATCACCAGTCCCAAGCCCTTCACGGTCATTTTACAGCAAAATATGGAACCTGGGAACAAATGGAACTTGGGTAAACTAAACGCATTTTTCCAAAGCTGAGCCATTCCCAATGGAGATTTTACATTTTTTTTTGTAAACGGTAAACGCCCCGTGAATTCCTACGCATTTATTTTAACCTAAAGAACAAGTAAAAACATGAGAGTCACTGAAACGATCGAAACTTTCTTACAATTTGACACGATTTTTAAACATTTCAACAAATATCATTTTGCAACCTTACTGAAAAGTATGGCGGCTAAGTGCTGCTAAAAAGTGCCTTGAATTAGTGGCAAAAATAAATAGGAGCCACATTCAAATGGAGATTCCTTACCAAAAACGATAAAATATCTCGCAAATATCCGAAAATATTTGTTAATTTATGCGTAGATGCAAGTGGAGCATGCTGGAGCTCACGTTTTAATACAAATTAAGGGTAATGAAGCTCAGCCAAACTAAATTTTCTGGTTAAATTCTGAGCGAAAAAAAACTTTGTGCACATAAACTTCACCTACCACAGAACGGTCTTCGCTCACTTGTCACTAGAAACGCCTTCACAGCTTGGTTACCGCGATATTGCTGGTCAGCGTTATACCCCATTTGATGGCATGCCCCACGGCAATCGAAACACTTTCCTTGCTGGAACTCTTCCCAGCTAGAGCACGGATAGGCTTGCATTGGACACGTGATCGAGGCTGTGAAGTAGTGAACAGCTTTCATGTGATTGCAGGCGGCAACTGTTGGCAATGACGGATTTCTTTTGATAAGAGCTTCAGATAACAAATCTGAAAATGAAACACAATAATAAATTTGAATGACAGCTAGTTTAGGTCACATAAAATGGGGTCTTTTTTTGTGATCCACTAGACGTACAAATAAATTGGAGATAAAAGCATAGTGTCGACATAATATTTATAATAACAACAACAAATTGCGGCGTATTAATTCGCCTCATTGTTATAGGTAAATCTTTCTGACGTCATTGTTTACATCCTGCTTCATTAGCATACAACTTTAGGTACAGAAAGAACCGGAATAAAAAGGAATTGAGTTTAAAACTTGAGAAAGGCAAAGAAACTGTGGTTAGGGTCCAAACTTTGGTTTTGTACAAACATTTTGAAAGAAGATGTCAGTGTCTGAAAAAAAAACGCAAAACCGCTGTGTGGCAAAACCGTTAATGAGTTCTTACATTCTTTGTAAAATTTCCAATATTTAAAACCGCATCACGAGAACACTATGTAACATACAGGTTTCATTTTTTCAGAAGAGGCTTATTTTGGGAAGCTCTTTTAATATTCAGTACTTCTCAATATGTATCTCAGAAATAGAAGCACGTATGCTAATGAAGCAAGAAATGTAAACAAAGAATCTCCTATATGGTCTTCTTCTGTTAGGTCGGAAAATGATAGTTTTATGAAAGAAACAAAACATGTTCTCTGTGCCTTCATAGCCTGGTGAAAACTTTGGAAAATTTTGTGAGAATTCTCGAGCAGATAAAAACTCGGGTTTTCATTGATCTGTTATCGAATTCTCCTAAACGTTTGCCTCGGTTTTCACCAGGCGATTAAGGAACGTTGAACATGTTTTGTTTCTTATAGGGTTGCCACAGTCCTTGAAAATCCTGGAAAGTTCTGGAATTGGGGAAAAAATTCCAGGCCCTGCATGCTGTCAAGTCCTTGATTTTGGGTTGTGGTCCTTGAAAATCCTAGAATGAGCAAAAAATTTCTCTCTTAACTCCCAAAAATGATAAAACTATGCTGTTTGTTAAAATATTTTTGATCTGACAACATTGTAAAACAAAACCCGCAACTGTAGGAGGCTACAGGGATTTTTGTCAAGAAACAAATCTTCTAAAGCTTTTTAATATAGTGTGTGTTTTTTGAACTGATTTTTGAAAAAAAATGTGTAAAGCATTCAAGTTTTACTTAATCGAGAAGTTAATGGAATTGCTTGAAAAGGTCCTGGAAAAGTCCTTTAATTTCTCATTCAGTAAATAGTAGCAAGCCTGTTCTTAAATCTAAACCTTGGATGACCTAAGGAATTCTGGAGTCAATACGAATTAAAAATCAGCTATTTTTGTTGAGAAAGACGAAACAAAATAGCAACTCGGTCTTATCAGAATTAGAAAGAAAACTTATTTCGAATTTGTCTTTGAAAACAATTCCAGAAAATATCACAAAAACGTGGGTATGCATAATTGCACATGTATAAGAAATGTTTGTTTCCCTAAATGACACACAAAACTGATTAATTCAGTAAAATCTTTTCCCTTAAAGATTTGTTTAGACTTCATTTAAAAGTTTTCTTTCCATAACCCTGTAAAGCAAAGTAAAAAGTCTCAAAACTACTTGTATTTGTAATTTTGGTGTAAGCGAAATCTTGACAATCAAAATCTATACTTCTATATGTCTATACAAACATACTTTTTAAGTTTCCTATTTTATGATTGACTTTGCAAATCTAATTGAATGTTGGAATAAAGAGACAAATTTCGAAAACAATTACAAATTTATCAATCAAGACATTGTACGAATTTTTATAATTAGTCATGTAAACCCAACTTGCTGCGGTAAGTAAATATGTCCAAAACGCTGTTCGGTTAATAAAACGAAAGGCATATTTTCCAAATTACAAAATAAGTTTAGCTTATGCAACTTTATAATAACCATTGTTAATTAAAAAAAAGAAAAGAAAGTAAATGATAAAAGTTAAAGTCAAAAGAATCGAAAAAGAATGGCGAATGCTTTATAAAAGGCTGTAAATATTACGAAGGAGAAAGCAGATAGAGCGTCAACTGTTAGATTAAACTTACACTGATTATTTTTTCTCACTAAAATCTAGAAAGAGTTTTTGAATTTTTCTGTTGAATTTTTTCATTAATAATCATTCAATAGGTAAAGAGATCAAATGATCTAATCTTGTAGAATCGCCGATTATACCAAATTGCCTTTATCATAAGACTGAAGAATTTTATTACTGATGCGGCTCCTTTGATTTTAATTAATATCCATCTTTTGTTATAAGAGGCCCAAAGACTATATTACGCAAAGAGACTTCTTTTGACAAACTTCGCGCTGCATTCATTTGAATTTCATTGTTTTCGATTTTCAAAATATAATGAATAGATTTTTAAATTTCGTTTTATTTTGCATTTTGAGACTGATAAACCTCCGGGATTCAGGTTTGCTTATTTAAATGATTAGATTTATGCCTTAAAGTGAATTATTATAAAGATTAGGGAAATGTATCTATGCTTTGTATCACATAATCAATCTCCAAGTCCTTTTTCAAAAACCCACACTTAATGATTTTGTCTTTTTGGATTTCTTCTTTGTTAAGAAAAAATTTTTTCGACATCAATTTTAAAAACGTCTTAGGTTTTTGTGACTCACGTGGCGGTACGACGTCATGAAAATCTACATGCAATTGTATTTATATGGAACAGACATAATCTGTCATAAATCAAGCGTTTCTATTGGTTCTTGCAAGCAAATCTGATAACATTCAATGTTGTTGTTTGCAATTGATTCAAAACTTCATACTGAAGGCCGGGGAAACGCGGTTTCATCATATTAATGGAAATCTCGAACTGCATCTCTCAGAACAGGTATTGAGTAGGTAATGAGATATTTTGTTCATTGGCAAACACTCTCACTCAAAGATGGACGGTTGTTTGAAGAGATTGTCATACGCCTAAAACTATTGTTTTACTTTTGACTTTGTGACAGGATTTTCCCACTGCAATGAATTCAAACTGAATAGGGCCTGACAAGAGCGACAGTAATCCGTTTACCTTTGGCACAAGAATAGTGAACTATACCAAAGATTCATACAATGCAATGAGTGGGCACAACTGAGCAACTCGCGATGGCTTCGTGGAAAGATAGGATGTATTGCATAAAATGGAATACAAACTCTGTCAACACTAATTTAACAGATTCGAAGTTAAATAGCCATTCTGTCAGTAGTAGGAACATCATGAAATACAGCTACAATCTTGGAATGCTTTCCTCGGAAATTGATAAGGTGTCGGATGGCATTTCAAGTTTCAGGTGGGGTAAAGAAGACTACAATGAAAATTGTGTGCTCTCGAAAAATGCGTGTGAAACGGGAAGGACATTTGAAAAAACATTCAATTCCAGCAGTTTTTACAACTTTCAATCAAAGCCAAATAACTTAAACTCTATTGCAATGACCTCACTGCTTCAGAAATGGCCTGTCTCACCTGTTGTAGAAAAATTGCAAGAGCTGCCTTCAACTGTGAGGGAATCAGAACAAGAGGTTACTAGAAAAACTGTAACTCCAACCATTTATGAAATACCTCAAAATGCAAACTCTAGTATTAAACAAGAAGATGAAACCAAGGACGACATTGGAATTGGCGATGATACATCAACTAAAATCACACTTTTTCCTCCTGCTGACAATTACACAACGCAAAACTCAAACAGCGTCGTGAAAGAGAAAAAGAAACATTTTGCTCTGCCACGTTCCCCAACAGCAAAATTTCGGAGAGCAGCTCGCCGTTTGGGAGTGATTATTCCCGCTCAAGAATTATACAATAAGAAAAGACGAAATGGTTTTTGTGAAGCAATGGATATCGACGCCGATCAACGGAAGCTGCTACGAATTTTAAACAAAAGATTTTAACTATTTTGCTGTAGAAGACTAACGAATTGTTACTGATATCTCGGTTCTTGGTGCATTATATTTTAATCTAATCAGAATAAGAAAATTCTGGTTTAAGATAATTCATTAAGATTTTTTTGTCTTTTGTCAAAGACACCACGAATGTTATTTTTCGTTATCAGACTGTATTGTCCTTTGAAATAGCTACGCGTGGGATTCTACCACCAAACTATAATATACCAGTTGTGTATTGAATTTTGTCGAGACTGCACGCTAACAGATTGAAAACACAGTAAAAGTTTTTAGTCTTTCCAGTAATTTATAGGTTCATAGATGACCAGTTCATAAGGCACTGCATACTGCTAAATGAATATAAAATGCAGCTGAAGGGGCAACAAAATAGCTTAATGAAATTTCAACCAAATTAATTACATAACAGTTGCAACACGAATGTTAACTTTTTGTTATCAGACTGTATCGCCCTTTGAAATAGACATGCGTGGGATTCTACACCAAACTGTTGTGTATGGAGACTGTACGCTAACAGATTGTCATGAGGTTTCGTGAAAAATCTAAATTTTCCTGGCGATAAGTGGAGAAACTGCTTTATAATATTATATGAAATGCTAATTTTTCTAAATTAATTTTTACAAATTCTTTGCCCTAGACTTTGTCGCGATATAGGAGAAAAAGTTGATTACAACAACAAGCTTTATTACCAATTTGACAAAAAAAAAAGTTTTACAATATAATAAATCAATACAAAAAAGAGTAATTCGTATTCAGGATAACTAGAAAGCTAATCGAGCTGAGTAAAACTAAGTAATATGTAAATATAGGAGTTAGGTTGGCATTAAAGCTTGAGCAAAGCAAAGACTAGTCAACTACGTGAACTTTGTAATTGGAAGCATTCGGTTGTTCCCAATTGACGATTGAAAACACAGTAAAGGTTTTAAATCTTTCCAATAAAATGTAGTTCCATGGGTGACTGATTCATAAAATGCAACTGAAGGTGCAGTAAACAGGGAAGGGGAGGGGGTGGGTGGGGGGTCCCCAGATAACAAATCACGCTCTAATTTTAAACGCTGTAACGGATCACGATAAGAGATTTTTCGTAGAATTACGAATCACGAACCAATAATGGATCACGATTGCACCCAATAACGGAACATGCACTTATTTTTGACCCAATAATGAATCACGAAATAACCCTTTATCACCCTGAGCAAACATAGCCGAATGAAATTCCACCCAAGTTGATTACATAACGGTTGGAACATATCTTTTCAATATCAGACTTTATCGTCCATTGAAGTAGACGTGCGTGGGATTTACCAAGAAATTATATGAAGACTCCAAGCTAACAGATTGTCAGAAGGTTTAGTAAAAAATCAAAATTTTGCTGGCGATAAGTGGAAAGAATGCTCTATAAAAATAAACTGAAATGCTAATTTTTCTAACTTTATTAACACTTTTTTTGTTAAGAACCATTAAAGTTCTGCTCAGGCTCAATATTCTTATTTTTTTGGCAATTTGAGGCTCGAAATGTTCTTATTTTGTTCTTAACTGCCATATATTTTTCATGGCTGAAAGTGAACTAAAACACATACATTATTTAGAAGGACATATGACAATTCATGTATATTGTTCAGCACAGTATAATTTGTTAGAGTGAGTGTAATTGTTTGCTGCGTTTCACTGTTATAATTATTTTTTTTCTTAACACTTTCATTTCAATCTCAAATTGTTCTTAATTTCAATTTGTTCTTATTTTTCAGGCAATTTTCGCCTCACTGTTTTTATTAAGTTTGTTCTTAATAAAAAAAAGTGTATAACAAATTCTTTGTCCAGATTTTGGCGCGATAAGACAAAAGGGTGATTAAGTCTGAACTTTGTGAATGGAACATTCGGTCGTTCGCAATTTATGATTGAAAACACAGTGACAGTTTTGTATCTTTCCAGCAATGTTTAGTTCTATAGGTGACCGATTCATAACGTCCTGCATACTGCTGAATAATTATAAAATACAGCTGAAGTTGCAGGAAATAGCTTAATGAAATTTCACCCAACTTAATTACAAAACAGTTGCATCAATTCAATGATCTAAACATTAATTGACCGGATGTTGTTGCGCTCTTTTTCAAAGCTTTTCGTAAAATTCGTATGACTTTGAGGTTGTTCTCCGTTTGAAGATTAGTCATTGTTTTAAATCTACGCATTTATATACAAACGTTGGAAAGTTGGCGCCAGTTCAGTGACATATTTTTATGGTTCTTTTTAAAGATACACGCTTTTTTATAAGAACAACTTTCTATATTATAATAAAGAACGAGGGTCAAATTTGCCGAAATTTAAGAACAAGTTCAGACTGAGGCTTGATAACTGGGAAAGTTTTTGTGGTAGAAAACTGACTAAAACTTCGCGATACAGCATAAAACATAGAAAGATTCACTATAAAGACTGCTTCACAAACGGAGGTAGTGCGACTCTAAATTCAGCCGTACAATACATGTGTATCGCAAGGCGTTTCATTCTCCAATACCTTGTTTAATTTTGTTTTTTGTTCATGTAAAACCGCTCACAGAAATAAGAATAAATGAAGAACAAATTGAGGCTGAAATTGCCAAAAATTAAGAACAATAAGGCTCGGCAAAATTTACTGGTTCTTATAAAAAAAGCGCGTACTGTATATAGCAGTGTACGTCAAGCAAGCAATATTGTTTGCATTTCTTATGTGGTTGCTTAGTCTAGCTCGTTCAAACAAAACACAGTTCAATGTGAAAACACAGTTCAAATTTAATTTTATTAATTAAAAATTTAGAATCCTTCGATACTTAAAAGTTTTACATACCTAGTAGAATTATTGCTCAACTTCATTTGCTAAAAAGTACGGTAATACGAGCATCAAAATCCTCCAACTTGTCCGGCTCGTAACATTGCTGTAAAACAGTTTGAAATGCGATTCTGCGCGTTTTTCCACTCGCGTACAAACCTGTCTCGCAGCAAATTAGGCTGTTGCAATTTGCAAATCAAAGGGCATTATAATTCTGCACGAGAATCTGTTTAAAAGTGTTATGTTCTCATATTAAAAATACTGATAATAGCTAAAAGGTATTTCCCGAAATTACACTTGTGTCCAAATTTAATATGCCTTAACGTAATCAAAATTCATATACGAGGCTGTGGAAGTAAACTTCGCGGTTCGCTCTGATCGCTTTTCTGCTTTTAAATTTTAATCTTTAATTTTTTGCCCAACTGTGATATTTGAATCTGTGTAATTAAACTTTTAACACATGCATTCACAAAGTATTAAATTCGTTCTTGTTCTTTAAAATTAATTTTAGAAATTTCAGCTAGTCCAGCTTTGATTTGCGTTTGTAACTCAAATGAAAACAATGATTTCTACTCAAAAAATTCTCTGAAATATTTATAATTTTGTAACAATTTATCTCAAAAGTGTTTTTTTTTTTAAAGTTAGATTTTACTATTTGTGTTTATGGTAACAAGTCACAAACTATTACGAAAGTATAGTTGGTATTCAACAATGTAGAAATTTCATCAAAATTTATAACTTGTATGCTTTTTTTATTCAATGAACTATTGTAGTCCTAAAAACAACAACAGGGGCTCTTTCCAAATTCTTTGCTTTGTCTGCGTTAAAATAATTAATTATCCTTGACTTTGTTGTTTTCTGCTGATTAATATTTCAGTGCGTCTTGAAGAGGACTTTGTACTTGCATCAGTTGGAGTTGAATGCATTTTAAAAACCTATACCCCGCAGTTATGTCTGTTCAGATATCAAATATATGTTATTTGCTGTACAGTTTTTCACTGTACGGGCCGGCACAGAGGTCGTTATAAAATATATCTAAAAAACTAATGCAGAGTTTTTGATCTAGAACATTTTTTAAAAAGTCTGGTTATCCATACCAGGCAAAGACAACGCAAAACAGAAATATGATCAAGCTTTATTTGTACAATCAACTAAATTTCTTCAGTCTCTGAATTCTGAAATGAACTTGACAGTTAATGGTAACTACTAGGTGGTCATCTTGACTAACAATCTTGTCAGGCAGAAAAAATTGAAGCGTTTATGAGATTTCTTTTTACGTTGTTCCTTTTGGGCAAGTTTTATGATAAAAAAAAACTATTTGTAAAGTTTTTAATTGACTACTGTTTGAACTATCCGGAGCATGTTTTTTTATTATTAGCAGTACTCTTTTTCCATCAACAGTATTTTTTTACTACACAAGTACTTTTTTTACTCCCAGCAGCTTTATTTCTACTGTTCGTAGTACTATTTTTACTATTCTCAGTACTTTTTTTACTCCCAGTAGAACTATTTTTACTATTCGTAGTACATTTTTTACTCTTCGCAGTATACTTTTTTTATTATCAGAAAAACTTTTTTCTCAGTCAAAAGCACTATTTTACAATTCTATCTATTGTTTATGTGTTGGTAGACTGGTATGATGCTATCCCGTGCCATAAATTTGCATGCCAGTTTCCAAATTTATGTCTATAAAGAAAAATTCTAAACTGCTGTATAAAAACTTTGTAACAACTTGATTTTATGCTTCATACTGGTAAACCCCATCATAGTCTGCTATATCTGCAAAACGAAAGCACGAGTTAGTAGGATAAAAAGGTTATACTTATTAATACACGCTTTTTTTTATAAGAACCAGTAAATTTTGCCGAGGCTCATTGTTCTTAATATTTTGGCGACTTCAGCCTTAATTTGTTTTCATTTCTGTGAGCGGTTTTTATTGAAGAAAAAGCAAAATAAAACCAAGTATTGTAAAATGAAACGTCTTGCGCCACACGTGTATTGTACGGCTGAATTTAGAGGCGAACTACCTTCATTGTTTGTTGAGCAGTCTTTACAGCGAATCTTTTTATGTTTTATGCTGTATCGCTAATTTTTAATTAATTTTCTACCACAAAAACTTTTCTAGTTACCAAGCGCTTGTTCTCAAATTGTTCTTAAATTTTGGTAAATTTGAGCCTCGTTGTTCTTAAAAAGTTGTTCTTATAAAAAAAAGCGTGCAGTTTTACAGTTAGAAATTTTAAAATTATAAAAATACTCAACTTGGTTTTTCTGTTTTTAATAAAAAGCCCGGTGAAAAACAAACCAAAATAACATGCCCTTTGCAGAAAGAGGTCACGTGGTACAAAACACGCCATACGGGACGCAAGAGAATGTGCTAGACTCTACTGTTAAATGTAAAACAAAGACATATCACACTTTTCTTGTTAATTGTGTTTTGTCTTGGAGTCTAGCACGTTATCTTGCGTCCCAGTATCCCCAGTACATAATTATTTGGACCATACGAGCACTCGCTGCAAAGGACCTATATTCTGTTAAGTCAATTGCTCGAAATCGAACATCAGACACACGCTTTTTTTAAGAACCAGTTAATTTTGCCGAGGCTCATTGTTCTTATTTTTTTGGCGATTTTAGCCTCAATTTGTTCTTAACTTGTTCTTACTTCTGTGTGCGGTTTTAATTGAAGAAAAAACAAAATAAAACAAGGTATTGGAAAATGAAGCACCATGTATTGTACGGCTGAAATTTAGAGGTGAACTATACCTTCATTGTTTGTTGTCTTTACAGTGAATCTTTTAATGTTTTATGCTGTATCGCTATGTTTTAGTCAATTTTCTACCACAACTGAGCGTTCCTAATTATCAAGCCTCAGCCTGAGCTCGTTTTTAAATCATTCTTAAATTTTGGCAAATTTGTGCCTCGTTGTTCTTATAAAGTTGTTCTTATAAAGAAAAATTGCGTGCATGGTGTGTTCGCTCTCGCGAAAAATTTTTAAAACAAAAACTTGCGACATTTTACGTTACCTGTATTTCAATACATGCTGTGAAAATAAATGGAAGTGCATAAAAATATGTTCTGTCTTTGTTAAATCTTGTACGCTTAGAAAATATATTTTAACTGAAATGATACGTAATTTCGGCAAGCCACACTTGTCTTCCTCTGGTATTATTACCTGAAGAAGACAAGTTTGGTATGTCGACATTTTATATCATTTTTAAAAAATACATTTTCTACAACGTACGTCAATTTCTATTTCATATTTATATTAGCATCTCCAGCAAGATAATTTTTGATCCGTTGTATACCGGCAGTTCAGTTGTTAGTGGCCTTTTGAAACACTGTTATGTATTTGAATTTGGATAGCTATAACTAGCTGCTCTGTTAATAATAATAATAATGATAAAAAAACCATTTAATATGAAGCTAAGCCTTTGTTCTCAACGTTCTTAATTTTTGGGTAGAATTTGAGCCACTTTGTTCCTATTAAATTGCTCTTATAAAAATGCATGTAATGTCGATTTCTGGGCATGAAACGTCAGCTAACGCAGCTCGCTCTCGTGAACACACACTTCCACATACGTGCCGGAAATGAAAGCGAGGCGAGGAATTTTTGAAGTCTCGTTGTATGGACAAACTGAGAGTATCACCTTTCACTCGTTGCACGGCTTTGATTATCTGAGAGGGCTCCCAATCTAATGGTGTGTAGTGCTTTGAGTATTGTACACCAAGTTGGGATCCTTTCTCGTCGTATTGTCTGTGAAGATGGCGGTGTCTCTACGTTTTGAGATAAGCTTGCTGGTATTCGCTCTTACTGCTATTTTCACAAGCTTTGGCCAGGAGCGTAAGTGATGTCTGCTTTTAAATATGGTTATTGTAAACTTTTAGTGTTAAATTATATTTTAATCAGGCGCTATACATAATTACTTACTCGCTGTAGAATTTGACAGTAATCATTTGATTATACATTTGTTTATTATATAGTAGCGAGCACTGATTTCTTTTTGCTTGAATTGACATACAATGTGCATTGAATTCTGATCGTATGACACGTTACATATATAATAAGCCGAAGGCGTGATGTAGACTTGGTTAAGAAATAAATTGTCGTCTCTCCAGAAAGACAATAATTCCATTTTGTTGCTGTGGCGTGCTTTGTTATCTGAAACTTGCTGTGCTCAAGAGATTTGGTCATAGCATTTTCAAAAGTTGAAAACACTGTTAAATTATACCATTGATCTTTCTTGAGTAGAAATAATGCATGATCATCAAGTCTATAGTTGTCACTGTTAATTAACCTCTCAAAGAATAATTGTCTTTCTTTCTTTACTCAATATAGTCCCGTTATAGGATTTATTTCTATATATTAGCAGTAACGGAATATTGTCACAAGCTCTTGTCAAAAATTTAATTTCGCTTGTGTGAGTGCAATATATATTTTTAAAAGCGAATGCATTATCTTACAAAAAAAATTAGCAGATCGTGTTCCGGGTAAACAATAAGCCTTTCAATGTCAGACAACTTCGCCGAGGGTCACACTGTTAACGGTTATAGCACAATATGGCGTCGAATTATAAGGGTTTGTATGGGATTTTTTACAAGATATCCACGGAGGCAGTTAAAAGTAACAATTCTCAATAAAAACGGCTTACCTTATTCTATACGTGTGTTGTTTGCCCCTGGTATGGATATTTTATCGATTTAACTTGATTTAAGCAATTTTTTTGAATCGCTGTTTTCTTTATGAGAGAATGTCTTGTAAAAATCCCATACAAACCCTAATAATTCGACGCCATGTTGTGTTGTTTGTGTGGCTCATAGATAGAGCTTGGGCTGCCTGTGGCGATAGCAAATTGCTCTTCCGGCGGTAGCGATACCAAATATTTTTTTACTCGGTCTCCCTGTAGAAATGCCTGAGTCTTTAATTGAGCTTCGTTTTTATTTTCCGTTTCCGCGTTCAGTCACAAATCGCAGTTAAGGAGGTAATACGCATGCGTGGAAGTCAGTAAGGCAAATCCGTCTTTAGAAGCATTTGAGCACATGGTTGATAATTACGGCACTTGTGACTTACTCTATATACATTATGCCAGATGGCGGCGATTTTAATATTCATTTGTCTACATTCAAATTAGCCCTACTAGCCTCGAGCTCGTTCGGAGTAACATATTCGTTTGAAAGTTTAACACAAGAACGAGGCTAGTAGGGCTAATTTGAATGTAAACAAAAGAATATTAAAAACGCCGCCATATTGGCATAAGGTCTATAGGAAGCCCGAGTTCACGCAGCTATGCGTCTTGTTTCAATAAATACACGCTTTTTTTTGTAATACATGATTTCGATTCCTTGACCAAAAAGCATCAATTAATCAAGCGAATGAAGATAACCATTTCTTTAAATCTTCATTTGCCAGTTAAGTTCACAACAGTGCAACTTGCACGCTTTTTTTATAAGAACCACTTTATAAGAACAACGAGGCTCAAATTTGCCAACATTTAAGAACAATTTAAAAATAAGCTCAGTCTGAGGTTTGATAACTAGGAAAGTTTTTGTGGTAGAAAATTGACTAAAACTTAGCGATACAGCATAAGACAATTAGATTCACTGTAAAGACTGCTCGACAAACAGTGAAGGTAGTTCGCCTCTAAATTCAGCCGTACAATACTGTACATGTGTGTCGCAAGGTATTTCATTTTCCAATACCTTGTTTTAATTTGTCTTTTCTTCAATAAAAACCGCGCACAGAAATAAGAACAAATTAAGAACAAATTGAGGCTGAAGTCGCCAAAAAATTAAGAATAATGAGCCTCGGCAAAATTTACTGGTTCTTATAAAAAAAAGCGTGTAATAGACATAACATTACAGGTGGTCCAAGTATTGAAGAAGTATTGTATTAGTAGATAGTGTCTTGGACACAATCGCACGTGTTTCGGCAGCTCGTGATTTTGTTTCTACAAAAATATCGGCCTTTGTGTATTGGGCTAAACGTTTCTAGTTTCATGTCAGTTTATTTATGTTACAAGCAGAAGTAGAATTATTCTCGTTATTACTATTATTATCACGTACATCATACCAAAACAACCTACACTTGCATCTTGATAACTCCGTAAAACTTAAGA
>JAOCPT020339703.1:0-13435 GCA_026546935.2 Palythoa grandiflora | reverse complement strand
TTACTATTCTGATGATGGCAGTAGATGCTGCCGAAACATGTAAATACATTATGAAATTGAAGACTGTCGTAATTGTGGTGTTTAAAGTTTAATTTACTATTGCAGATCTATGTCAACCTTTTTTGAAGTAGCTGCATACAGTAATATATACTAGTGTTAATTACCATCCAGAATTTTTGTTAAATCTGAATATTTAAAACAAGACTGACCCTGTTTTCGACTTTTATTTCTAAAACTTTTCTTACAGAACACTTCTGCAGTTCGGTGCCAATGTGCACTTGCGAAACTACGCCGGTTACACTCCACTCCACGTAGCAACTATGAGCGGACACTCAGAAGTTGTCAAACTGCTCTACTTAGCTGGTGCAGATATTGAGAGTAAAGAGTTCTACTGTTATTACTCGCCCGTGCATCTTGCGTCAATCAGAGGCCATTTGGGGGTCTTGGAGGTACTTATACTTTATTGCGGAGCGAGGATCAAAATGCGAGATAGAACTGGATACACGGCAACTGACAGATGCGTATCGAAGGAGATCTTAAATTTTTTGACTGAAAAGCAGAAGAACCCCATGGAGTTGAAGAGTTTATCTTTGTGCGCAGTGAGAACACTGGTTGTGCAGTTCTCGTGTAAAATAGATACACTTCCGTTGCCACATACACTGATAAAGAAGCTCTAGTCTAATACACGCTTTTTTTTTATAAGAACCAGTAAACTTTTCCGAGGCTCATTGTTCTTAATTTCTTGGCGATTTCAGCCTCAATTTGTTCTTAATATGTTTTTATTTCTGTGAGCGGTTTCTATTGAAGAAAATACAAAATAAAACAGGGTATTGGAAAATGAAACGCCTTGCGCCACACACTGTATTGTACGGTTGAGTTTAGAAGCGTACTACCTTCATTGTTTGTTGAACAGCTGTATTGCTAAGTTTTAGTCAATTTTCTACCACAAAAACGTTTCTAGTTATCAAGCCTCAGCCTGAGCTTGTTCTTAAATTTTGGCAAATTTGAGACTCATTGTTCTTATGAAGTTGTTCTTATAAAAAAAAGGCGTGTATTCAATCATATGAATATATATATTTATTATATGACCTTGCAATTTTCTGCATTCTGATTGGTTCACGTGGTCTGTCAAATGCGTATTCGGCCAACGGGCCGTTTCCGCGCGTTTTCGGACCGGTTTTTCAGAAAATTTCAAAACTGGCAAAGTGACTCAAAAACAATTTTAAAGTACTTCCGAAAATTTCCGAAGATTTCCGAAGATTTTCAGAAAATCTTCAAAAATCTAAAAATGCGTAAGAAACAGGTTATAAACATTGCCGAAGCTTTCCGATGATTTCCGAAAATTGTCGAATAGTTCCAATGATTTCCGTATACGTAGGCATGGGATAAATAAATTACCGGAAGTAAAAAAAAGTCATACAATAAACGAAATATTTACCTCCCTTGCTCAGTCTGTATGTAAAAATATCAGTCCTTGGTCATTTTTTGAACGAACCTCGCTGCGTTCGGTCCGTACTGTCAAGACCTCGGTCTGATATTTTTCCATACAGACCCCGCGCTCGGTTAATAATCTCTAATACATATTATATAATTGCTTAGCAATATCTACCATTTGGGAGGTAAATATTGCCTCACAGCAACTCTATTTGTAAACCAATCAAATTGCTCGTAGCCGACTAAAGGGAGTTACAGTGTTTCCTCGAATATTAAGTTGTCATATCTCAGCTGCGGTTGTTTAAAATTGCCGAACGCGAGAGCAAAATATTTTCTCTTTTATTTTGTCGCTACATTCTGTATCCTAGTATAGAACTTGAATGTATGCTGAGCATTGCCTCTTTCGGCTCTTTCTCGATCGGTTTATCTTCGACATAAATTTTGCTTAATTAATCATTAAATGGCGAGCGGTAAAACAACTACGGATCCTTTGAGCTAGAAATATCGCTTAAAAATGCAAATAAATTTCCAATACTGTTTTGACATCTTATTTAGCAGGCATTTTTAGTTTTGCTGCATGATCCTTTGAATAAACGCTGCATCGGTATCGGAGCGCTTGTTTAAAACTTTTTGCTTATTTGAGTATATTTGGTATTCTATACGCGCGCTATGGGCAAGTCCACTCCAAAATTTTAAATTTTTTTATCACTTTTAACTCTTTAACAAGAATTTTCTTGTCTTAAAGGAAAACAATGAGTTTCTCGACATATTTCTTGACTGGTGCAACAAAAAAAGTCTTAAGACTCGTTGTTGTTATATAACCTTGAGATATCGTTCGGAGCTTCGGAAAACCTGCATTTAAATGTTGTAAAAAAAAAAACAAATAGATCCATGTCCCTTTTTACCGTGGTCTGCGTTATAGTTTGATGAAAAGAAGTCGTCAAAATTTTTTCTCAAATTTCGATGAGAAATCAAGTTTCGCCATTCGACTTAGATTCCGTCCGTTTCTTTCTCTTTGGTTCAGTAACTATTAATTGTACATTACTCATATATTTTTACTCCGTTGGTTCTAATCAACCTTTTAGGATTGAAGGTTTATAACCAAAAATAAATTCTATACACAATGTTTGTTGCAAACACTGATACTAAGTACTATAGCTGCTGTATTTTTTAGAAATCGTTTGCACGTGGCTTTATTGGGGTGCATATATGATGATGAGTAGAAGAAAAAAGGATTTTATGGAACCCAACCCCAATACGGGAGGATTCAGAACCGATGTGTCGGCGAAGTGCAAATATGAACAGATGACAAAAAATGCTATAGACAGTAGAAAGCAATTATTTAAATTTTTCTTAGTTTTGATAGTTTAGACGTCACGTCCGTCACAGTGGATATGGTTCAGGGCCGCCGTAGGGGCGGACGCCGGGGCGGCAGAGGCGTCAGGAACAGCCCCACTTTTTATGGCCCAATATACGTGACAAAAACTTTTAAACAATAACTTTTATTAAAACTGAAATGGAAACCACAAAGTTTAGAACGAGACGGACGCTCTGCTTTTCCAGAGCTTCCAGTGCCGGCTGCCGGCCCTCTGTTTGTTTATGAAAAGTTTAGGTTTTTTATCTGACATTTTCTTCGCCATCTTACCTCTTGCCACAGTTATTATATTTCTTTTCTCCTATCAATATCGGAAAAATTATTTAGTTTTCTACACTATCATACTCCTTATCATGAAAACAAGTAACATAACCTCCTCGGTGTGGTCCGGTTAAAACAGCTCAATTCTCACTGTGCTGTACTATTTTTTCTCTTGGCATTTTTATTTTTTCTCATTACATTTTTATTAGTATTGGTCAATTTTTAAATTATATTATGAAACATGTAATGTATTTTTCTTAGTTATTATAATTGCACGTAAATTATTTTTATATTTTTTTGTAATTGTTTCAGTAGTGTGAGAGCCACGTGTTAGATAACTCTCTCGGTTAGCCGTGTTACCCTCCTTAAATAAAGTTTATTGTATTGTATTGTATTGTATTGTATTGTATTGTATTGTATTGTATTGTATTGTATTGTATTGTATTGTATTGTATTGCGTTGTGTTGTGTTGTGTTGTGTGTATTTTTTTTTGTAGTATTGTGTTGTGTTGTGTTGTGTTGTGTTGTGTTGTGTTGTGTTATTGTATTGTATTGTACCATCGTGTATAACCCACAGCAGTCTCTCTCCTCGCTTGGCCTGGGTTCATTTACATACAGCCCCAGATGACAGTTGAAATAAATCATACAAGCTTAAGTGCTGTTTGGCTACTGATTTGTTTCATTCGCTCTGACGAAGGACAAATTTAGAAGGTGTTCGCCGAAAAGTTAGCGTTGCTTCATTTTTACAAACAATTTTAATTTATAATCAAAAACGTTTTGGACATCATTTATAGTTTTACTGACAGATCAGTTTCAAGCATTCAAGGAAAAATTTTACATACATCAACGTGATTTAGCCAGCATTGTACTCAGTCAGTGGTATCCTATACAGGCCTCCTTGGCTGAGGTGTAGGTATGTCTCAAGGGAAGTATTTCGGTAACACTGAGAGTTTTCCCCACCAATAAAAAGAAACATTTTTTTTCATTTTCAACTTGTCAAGTCACTGTCAGACAATTTTATAAAAACGATACCCATGATTATACCAAACAAACTATACACTTTTGTACCGGCGAACGAGGCTCAAATTGTCCAAAATACACGTACGTATACGTACAAACTCAGGCTGAGGCTCCACAACTTGAATAGTTTTTCTGATAGAAAACTGACTGAACTCGAAATTTAACATAAATCAAAAGATTGACTGTAAATCAGAGCTCTAAAGACTGCTCAACAAACAATGAAGGTAGCTCGCTTCTTAATTCAGCCGTATAACCCATTAGTGGTACGAGGCGTTTGATTTTCCAATACTTTGTCTGCATTTCGTATTTTCTTGAATACAAACTGCTCACAGAAATAAGAACAAATTAAGAACAAGTTGAGGCTGAAGCCGCCAAAAAATTAATAACAATGAGCCTCGGTAAAATTTACTGGTTCTTCAAAAAAAGCGTGTGTTAATAAGAGTATTATGAAAACTAAAAAAAAAACTAAATAATTTTTAATCTTTTAACATATAACTGATCTGAAAAGTGTTTTTGAAAATTCCTCAAATTTTTGGCCGCTGAACTCGCTGCCTTCTTCAAGAAATGATATTATTATCAAGACATAGCATATGAACTAAAATAACATTCAATGCAAATAAAAGCCAAAAGGCGGTCCCCTAGACTCAGACATTGAGACAAACAAACCAGCTAGTGTAAAATTTGAATCGACCATATTAAAAATTATGATTTGAAATTTAACGAGAAAATCGCTTCTTATAATTACAAGATTGTTACTTTTTCTATAGACTTTTTTGTCAAATCTGCCTCGATCTCTGCGTCACTTGAAGGTAGAAATCTCTTTTTCTTTTTGGTATAGATTCGGCGGTATTTCTGTTTTATTTACCATTTGCCAAGCGTCCCTCTCGGCCGGGCTGCCTGTGGTTCCTGATCACCTCATTTATATAAATACATGCAGTACCTGTTCAAATTTTACAGTATTTACGCAACTGCACAATAGGGACATGTTTTTTAAAATTCATTTGCTCTTTCAAAATTTTAAGTCGGAACATAATGACTTAAAAAAAAGAGCCGAACAGTATTCCAAAAAGCTTCATCATTACAAAATAACTCTCTCTCTCTGCTCTCTATTTACAGATATTTTGAGTAGCAGGCAGTACCTTACCGGTAGTTTTATATATCAACAGTAGCAATGTCATCATTAACACGTTTTATACAACGAAACCTTCGTTCATGTTAATACGCTGGCCGTTACATAAAACAATTCACTTTTAGAAGAGTAGCTCAGTTAAATGTGCCAGATAAAGCGTGTTTGTTTCGTGAAAGTACTCGTTCGCTCGATACATTACTTGGTCTCTTTGACGCTGCTTGAGTGACTTTGGTATTTAATTATTGATTTGTCTTTGTGTTCGTTAAGTGAATTTCTTTGATTCTCCCATGATTTCCTGTTTTCTCAGCGAGGCTAAGATAAGTTTCATCTTTTTTTCTTTTTCTAGATTTGGATGTCTTTATTTGAGACCTTGGCTCATTTCTCCAAGTCATCAGCAAGAAAACTTTTCATTTTTTATTCTTAACTTTTGTTCTTGAAATACCAGAATGAATAGCTGGTACAGCCTTCTTTGTCTTTCTAGACGCAATCATATTGATTTAGTTTGCTTGTTTTGCATAGAATTTTAATTTCTATGTCGCAGAAAAACAGTTTAAAAGCATTTAACTTCTAATTGTGCTGGGGAAGAACTGCCATTAACTATAACACTTAAATTCAAATGAAAACACTTATGTTGTTCTAGCGGGGAGATATTTCGACCTTTTGAGCTTTAGTATAAGATCAGGAGTAGAATTTTGTTTGCCGTGGTTATAGCAATTATTACAGGTTCGCTGCCGCACCACGCCGACCCCGCGGGTGTCTTTTAAAAAACAAAAACCCTCGCTTTCTCTCTCTACTGCAATAAACAAAAGTTTTCACGCTGTTCTTAAAAAAAGAAAAAAAATGCTTTCACAAGGATAAAGAAAGTTTCTGAGAATTGGTTGTTCTAAATCTATATTTTATTCACAGCCATTTTCTTTTATTAAAACGTCACAATTTCTGTCTGAACGAACATCACCGTGGAAACGATGACAAATAATATTCCTGATATGTCAGTTATTTAAGGACTAGTCTTTGCTGAAGGGAATTTTTTTATGGGACAAATAAAAATTGGGATATCAAACATATTGAAATATAAAAGTTGCAAAGATTTGAGAAAACAATTTCCTAAGCTGGTGAGAGAAAACTGTTTTAGATAAAACTTTTACTAATATACAATGCCAGATCAAATCGAGCAATGATTCATGAATAACAATGATATCTTACAATATAATTTACAAGTTGATATGTTCAGCTGATTCAACGAGACATGACGAGTCAAAACTAACTATTGCGTGTGGTCAAGTAATATTAACAAGAAAGACAGGGGAAAGATTTCGCAGGAGAAAGTATCTTGACATTTATCGAAGAAAAATCTTAAACGTTTGCTCAAGAATCAAAAATGTATCTGTTCATAAAAAAAGACCGAGAGTGGAGGTAAATAAAACCTTGCTCCTGGAAGCGGCCACGTGGAAAATTTTCCCAGTTGTTCAGAGAAACCAATCAAATGCTATAGAAGTGTAAATAGCTTGTCAAAATGCACCAATCAAATTTGAGATATTTATTGTAAATTACACAAACATGGCCCCACGCACTAGTGCACACACGCTACTCTCTTTGTCATCTGTCATTAATGTCAAAGTCTGCTCGGCTGGTGCAGGTTTCGCAAATAGTCCTGTCTCACTTTCATATCATATTGTAACCTACATTTTCCTAAACTGCAGTCTTTAGGACCGTTTTACTGCTTCTAAACGATTTTTATGCCGCAACAAACAAAAAGTCCACGGAGCAAGCGCTTCGGTAAGTATCACTAAATGTATGGTTGTTCATGATCAAAGTGGCAGTTCGAAAGCCGTTCAAATGCACAACGCACTGTTTGAAATGAATGGACTCTGCTTCATCTCAAAACATTTACTGAGAGAATAAAATTTTCAAGTGTTCAAAACCATGACACAATTTTATGTCTAAATAGAATTTGTAACTGTTCTTTGGGTTTTATTTTACTGTATGGAACTTGAGTAGTGAGATATGTTGATTCTTAGACAACGTGTCTCGTGATAAGTCGCTCAATACACGTTCAAACTCGTTGACAGCTCTTACTTCGCTCCAAATATTTTATAACTTGTGGGGCAGAGTGACTGTGTAACGATATTAGTTAAGAATTTTGAAATTTATTTGATCATTTAATACTGGAACACACGTAAGTGAACTAAACTTGTGTTTTGTTCTGTTCCCAGTTGATGACGGGCTTGACAGTGAAAGCGAAGACCACGAGGACTTGGTCACTGGTAATTCCAAAATATCACGTGGTAGCGTATCGAGTCCTCCCCCCAAGCGACGTCGGGGCAATTTACCCAAGGACTCGGTGAATATCCTTCGAATGTGGTTATGGGAACACAGATTCAATGCATATCCCTCCGAATCTGAAAAGCAATACCTCTCAAAGGCAGCTAATTTATCCGTGCTGCAAGTTTGTAACTGGTTTATCAATGCTCGTCGGCGAATTCTACCAGAAATGATTCGTCGGGAAGGGCGCGACCCCAGTAACTATACAATTACACGACGAGCCAACGTTAGAAGCTCTTCAGGTTGCTTTCAGAGGAGTATATCTCCAAATTCAGACTGTGAGACGCCCTGTGCTAATGTGAAACGTGAAAACTATTTATCTGACTCGCTCTTTAGCTACCAGAGCAAAGAGAATCTGGACTTTTCAGATGATAACGATTCTAAGTGTTATGAAAGCGAAAGCTCGACTCCAGAACACTGCTCCGAAGAGACAATTGATGCTTTCAGTAGTATTCATCTTTTAGTTGAGGTCGCCCTGAATGCAGAGGCCTTTAAGAAAGAAAAATCTCTTCCAGAATTGTCGCCGTTGTCATGCTAAAATTTTACATCTTTGAATACAAAATTACTTAAAATTAGCATTTTGGCTTAGCTTGGATCTGCCACGGGGACCGTTGTGTACAATGTAAATGATGAATTATATATTTGGTGCTTCCACAAATTGAACCGTAACAAAGAAGCGTTCTTTCAATTTAACTATATAATACAGGGAGTCGATCGCAAAACTCTTTCAAAAGTGCTTAAAGTGAATTGTGAAAGTTTCCAATTTTTAATAGATTCACAGTTTATTGAGACCAATTTTGAAAAACTATTCCTTTTTTGTTCTCATTGGAGGCTGATCAAACACCCTTTTTACATGCTAGACATTTTGGGATTTATCTTAACACGGCTTTCATCTGCCAATATGTCAGTTTTTTTAAAAAAAACTTTAACTCATTCCTTATTACCGGGGCATTCTAAAATAAGACCCCTAAAAAATTACTATTTGAGTAGAAGAAATTACTTAAGTCGAATAATAATGGTCATTGTTCATTTTGAAATCTTGGTAGAATGTGTCAACTATGACATTGTTGAATCATTATTTATTCTTGTGCCCATAAAACGTGGAAAAGACATTCTGTCTTACAATAAAACAAAATAGATCTTTGACAGCTCTAGTTTTATTCTGGCATAAAGGAATATTTTGTATTAAGTGGTACGTGGAATATTTGGGACATTTCAGAGCACATCCCGACATTGTCATTGTGCCTTTTGATATGAACAGTCTAGAAAACCTATTGCTGCACTTTTCAGTAATCACCTCTGGTTATTAGTAAAACATGCAGTATTATAATATTGTTTTGCTCTTTGATTTAGTTTTTTTTAACATTTAAGTCAACAATAGGTAAATGTTTTAGCTGTAATGCGGCGAATATCCAGTTATGTTGCCCATATAATTAACTTGGGCCGACTTGGTGTCACGACAAGATCTAGAATGATTCTCTCACATTTCCCTGCGTGACCGGTGTAAAATTATACATCAGACAGCTTGCCATTGCACTAAATTTATAAAGAAGACTTTAAAGTTAAAAGCAGTTTAGAATCAAATAAGTTATCGAGCGATATCAAAAAGTAATCCTGATTAAATAATAGTTTTAGAAAAGACCAAAAGTTGTTCAATCAAAAATATAATTCTAAATGAAAGTGCTGAGGAGTATCTTCATATTTCTCCTAAAGTTTTCAGGTAAAAGAACAGAAAGAATACTTCAAATTCGGGTTGAAATCATTTTGTTTGAGAAAGGCAGAATCACTATTCATCCCGTGGGCGTGGGATCGTCTTTACCGTTTTAAATACATAAATATACTTTTTCATTAGGAGAAAGATCAAATTTAAAACACAAAATTATTGATTTAGAGTCAGACTAGTATTACCATACTTTCTACCATACTAATACGGCTTGTTTTTGGCAATTTTAGAAATATCAGTACAAACTTTATCGTCAAAAAATCATTTAAAATAAAGAAAAAGTACTGTTGCCCGCTTTCCCTGAAAACACTTATTTTGACCATAATTGTAAATATTTATAGCAAGAAGCTATATCGTGTCAGTTATAATTTGTTATGATATTGATATGCAGATTCCTTTTGCTTCACAGCTGCATTCAATAACTTTTCACGGTGTACACTTTATATATGAATAGGATTTATGACTGAAAATAATCATAAACAAGACTCGAGACTAATCCATTCGTGAACTTTCACAGATTTCATTATTACAACCGAATAAAGATAATATTTCATTGCCTTTGAGGCACTGGATACAAAGAACTAATGTGTCATGTTCAAAAAAACGAAAGGCAAGATTAGTTCAACATCAACAGGCCAATCAGACAGGTATTTGTACATTGAACAGGTAAAAATTTCACTCCATACCTTAAAGAAGAATTGAAAATTTGGGATACTGAGCTAGACCAATTTATCTAAAGTTTTAAATGTCACCGTGTTAGTAGTTCGTTGTTCGTTTTTCAACCTCAAAATAATGACAGCGACAAATGATAGGCTTAGTGCAAAAGCTAACTTTTTATAAAAAGAACGGCAACTGTTTGGAGGCAGTTATTCAATCCGTGACAAGGTCATTTATTGTCTCCGTTCAACCACTTTAACTGAGTTGAGAGCAGACTACTTGTATTCCCTGTAAAATTCAGACAACACGCAACATGAAAGATCATTTGAAATGAAACGTAAGTAACAAAAAAACCAGCGCATAATTTGTAACTAGGCTTGACGAAGACAACATCAAAAGAAGTATCATCGCATACCGTACAATAAAAAAGCCTTGCTGTGCTGTACTAATTAACCTAAGTCTGGCGTGCGTTGACATGTCACTGCCGGCTCTGGTGAACTGATAACATCCTCTTTCTCTGACCATGACCATGATGAAGCCCATAACAAACAACCTCACACCCCCTCCCCCCAGGGAACTGGTATTTGTGTTTAGCAACTACAACACAATGGTGTTGCGGGACACAAACTGAATTGCTTTTAGTAACATCACCCTTACCATACCACCGTACCAGTTAATCAGACTACAGCCCAAATACATGTAAATTTTACAATCAAACGGATTTAAAACAAGACTTCAAAATTATTTTTATAATCTTGTAAATACAGCACAATGCATATTAATTAGCCGTCTCTTGATCTTAGCTAACGAATACGTTTTATGATTACGGATCCAATCAACATTTCACAGCTACGATTAAGATTAGGATTACAATTAGAGTCACAGTACGATTAATAATTAATGGTGAATGAAGTTGAGTGCAATTTGTATAGGTAATCACAGGACTTCGAGTTCAATTTGAAAGTAATTTTGCAAAAATAGGTTTTTCAAAAAGTATCAAAATTGCATGAGCCCGCAGGGCAAATTAGTCTCCTTTGCAGACGTATTAGGCCCCGATCAGTATATGAGACGGGCTGGCACTGTTGAGCAGACTAAGTTTTTCTACCGAGATCCCGGCTATCCGCATGAAATCTATAAAGATTTGCCTCGCGATTACACGGAAAATTTTTAGCCTGGTTTGCCGAGATCTCGGTAACAACCGTCCGGGATCCCGGCAAACCGGTCTTAAAATTTTTCATATAATTACACAACCGGGCTGGCCCGGCCTCGCTTTGACGAGTCAACGAACGCTTTTTCAGCAGTTTCACTCCATATTGTAAATAAATACGAAACTCCCGGCGGCCAACTTTGTAGTCGGGCCGGGCCAGCTCGTATCATGTAATACCGGGCTAAAGTTGTGTTTTTAGCCCGCTCAACTTGACTAGCCCGTCCCATATAATCGGGCCTTAGTTTGTGGTCAGTCTAGCCAGTAACCCCCTCCCACGAGGGAGATTTGAACCACGAAACACCTCTGAAACGGAGGCCAAGGGCTAATGCAATTTGAACTTTTTAATTTTTGAGGAACACACAAGTGTAAATTATTTCCATATTGAACGAAGAAAAGTCGTGTGATTACTTTTTAATAATATACATGACGAAATTACAGACAAAGTCCTGCTTTGGACACCGACAAGTTTGCAACGTTCGTCTTCAAGTATCACGCCACCAAAACAAAAGAATTGATTGGTTCTTACCAACTCTAATGTTTATAAGCCAATCAAAAGCAACAATTATGTGAGAATATTGCCCTGTGTTTACAAAAAACAGCACCGCCGCCAGCCAATCAGAATCGAGTAATTTTGTTATGTATATTATTAGATCTGAAAGCATACGCTTGATTGTGTCACAAGTATGGGGTCAAAATTGCACGACTATTAATTGCCAACAAGTTAGCCAAGAGGAAGAGCCCGAGGCTGACTGACAACGCGGTAGCGTACATAGCCGAAACACGTGCGTGTGTTTTGAGTGCAGACAGAAAAAGTCGCGATTGCGAAGTAGTGCAATGTAAAAACAACAAAGACTTGTGAGCCAATCACAGTATGAGTTTTTGGGAGCGCAACGTAACTGTAACAACAGAAAATATCTTACGTTTGGACCTCAACATCATTTTACACCTCCTGCTGAACATTTCTTTTCCTGCGCTAAGCTTCTCGTGGAAAGCAGACAACCCAGTGCACGCTAAGCTTCTCGTGGAACGCAGACAACCCAGTGTACTATAAGCTTCTCGTGGAAAGCAGACAACCTAGTGTACGCTAAGCTTCTCGTGGAAAGCAGACAACCCAGTGTACGCTAAGCTTCTCGTGGAAAGCAGACAACCCAGCGTACGCTAAGCTTCTCGTGTAAAGCAGGCAACCCAGTGTAAGCTTTTCTAAAACGTCTTGTTTACTTTGTATTACTTTTTCGGCGGGAGCAACATTTTCTGTCTTGCATATTATTTTTTGTCCTCGCCTCAGTTCTCGCACGTTTAATAGTCTGCCACTTTGATTTACCGGCTTCGGACAAAATAAAGAGGAAAAATAGGGACTGCTCGTAGTCTACAAGGCGAGAATTGACTGTGCTATTGTGCTCGTTGGCACTTAACGAAAGCTATAAATAGTTATACAATTTACAATCAGTTGCAGCGTTTACCGACATAGCACTGTTAAGCCTTTTCTGCACGTAAGTTTAACGCTTTTAATGAAAATAGGGGTACTCCACAAAAAATACTCGTCATTGTTAATCAATCAACGTACGTGTTCGTTACTGCGGGCGATTGAATGGTGCCCACAACACTGATAATCTTGACATAACATTTCGACTAAGATTCAAAATTGTTCTGCCTAAAAAGAATTCAAATCGATCGATAATCGCTCGTTCGGTTCTCGGACTCCACATAGAGCTTTCGCACAAAAAACGGCTGTCAAAAATTATTTTCGATAGAGTGAAAACCACAACTTTGCCTGGACAGCAAATGAAGCCGCAATGACTACGCGATTCTAATATCAATCAATTAAGGTGCACAGATCTTGGTCTCGAAGCGGATTAATTCTCATGCAGATCGTCAAGGAATAATATTGTAAAATGTAAAAACAGTATACACCAACAGTAGCTCGGCAAGTTATCACAGGCACACATGTGCAAGACTTGTGATTTTAATGATAAATATACTGAGTTCCTTCCCTCCATGTGCTGTTCCCATTACACAGCAATTCTGCCAAGCGTTGAACCTTTGTGTGATCACTGGGTTACTGGTGTGATCCTCTTTCAGATAAACTGGTTGACTCAGACTGCATCAGTGGGACACACTTAAATCTATTTAAAGCTGATATTGCATCTTCTCTGACATCATCATACGCACTACGCAGAATCATTTTTATAATTCTTCTTGTTCTTCTTGTTCTTCTTCTATCATTATTATTATTGTCGTTATCATTATCATTATCATTATCATTATCATTATCATTATCATTATCATTATCATTATCATTATCATTATC
>JAOCPT020339060.1:0-13436 GCA_026546935.2 Palythoa grandiflora | reverse complement strand
AATGGAGCAGAAAAACCGAGATAAAGAGAACGAGCTCGCTGTCTGTGAGAATCATGTTTACAGACATAGAGAAATTTCGGCCGAATTTTTCAACCCGTGTTGACTGATGACGCAAAACAAATTTTTCACCACGGGCAGTCTTGTCTAATGGAACCGCTCATAACTATATTACCGCGGGTAACCGTGAACCCAAGGTAAATCCAAGCCAAGGCATTTTACCTCCGAGTTGGACTCTAGTGGAACCACAACTATTATTAATTCCTATATAATAAAAAATCTTCAATCACGTTCGAAAAAAAACCAGCACTAAATCAAAAGATAAAGGCTCAACTATGGTCTACCAGGAATCGTTTGCGGAGATGAAAGTTATACAGAGTCCTCTATTGTTGGAACCAGACAAGCACTCAAGGCAAGATTGAGACAACACAGGTAACCCTAATTGTTAATCATCTGGCGAAGTCTGATCACTCTTTGAAAAAACAGATTGTTACCACTTAGGACTGGGTCAAACAAGGAGTAAAATAGGCCATCTGGGAAAGGGTGGAGAAACTTTAACATCTTAGTACTGAGGTAAGTAATCTTCAGATTCCGTTTATAAATTTAAGTTATCTATCTTGTGCTTTAATGTCCATTTTTTATTTAAAATCTACATGTAATTGAGCTTGAAACAGAAACCAACACCCTGCTGACTACAGTCCTCTCACAAATGAAACAAACTCAACAGCAACGTGCTGGCTCACAAAGCCATGCATGTAATAACTGAAATAAAATTGATTTGTCAGAATACACCACCAAATGTTCAGGTTAACACGACTTTGCTGGCGACCAAAATCTCAGTCGTCTTTCTGTGCAAATCGAGCAGAAATAAATCGCTGTGACACTCGTTATATTTTATCGGATTCTTTGGAAAGTCATAATGCATATCGAATGATGGTTGGTCCTGCATGCACACAACTGAAATCACGTCAATATTTCTCTTTCTATTTGACAGTTTTGATCTTATTAGTTCACTGACAAGCTATTTCGCAGTACCTCAAGGCCGCCACACACTACACGATTTTTCGTCTTTACTGAGCTCCCGATTTTTTGTCTGCGACGAAAAATCTGCTGTGTGTGGCAGTTACAGACAAGGATCGGACACGATTTCTTTGTCTTGAAGGATAATCTGACAAGCTAGATCTTGAAACGTCTGATCAGACATTGTCGGCTAGTGTGTGGTACTGACCGACAATTTGTCGGAACTTCTCTATGTATCAGCCAATGGGAAGCAAGAGTGCAAGCATGTGACAAGTGTATTACACGCTTTTTTTAATAAGAACAATTTATAAAAACAACGACTCTCAAATTTATCAAAATGTAAGAACAATTTAAGAACAAGCTCAGGCTGAGGTTTCATATAACCAGAAAAAAACTGCCTCCAATTTTGATGTGAGTATACAGTTACGAAAATTATAACCGCTTTCTTCTGAAAAAATGCCATCAGCTGTACTGAAATATAAAGATAAATGCGACTTTTGAAAAATACGAGTGTATGTTATTTCGAGACTGCTAGAAAACAATAACCAATACCGTTTTTATGCAAAGCAATTTTTACTGGTTTGTAAACAGGTAGTATTTTTAACTTCAAAAAAGTAATAACCGCTTCTGATTTATCTTAACAATGTTATTTTGGATTTTAGATTTAAGGCTTTTAATTGGCACTGGGCCCGATAAAATTATTGTCTGCTGCGCTGAATCGCGACAAAATATCGGCTGGTGTGTGGCAAACCTTTTATCCGATAAATTGTCTGAGACGAAAAATCGGGAGCTTTAAGACAAAAAATAGGCTAGTGTGTAGCGGCCTTCAGCCTTTCATATTGTAACAAACTATATATCAGAATCCTTAGATATTCGTTTTATTTCATTTTTAGTAGTAACTTGAATGGAGACATTTCAAATTTAATTAACTATTTGGAAGCAATATATGAAAAACGAGTGAGAGACTGAGTTTTTCATCACCCGTTCCAAACACTGAGAAAATAATGAAGTCCCGAGGGGTTTACTATTTTCAAGGTGTCTGGATTAGGTGAGGAAACACGAAGCACAAGTTTTTGATATAGCTTGTCAATCTATGAGAACAAAGAAAGGAATTTCGCATTGAAATTTAAAAGTACAAAAACTAATTATCGCTGGCATTCGATGTGCGTAAGAGTCTTTATAAGGAGTTGTAAATCGAAGAGTTCCTGCGGTTAGTTTATGGCCTCTGCCTACTTTAAAAACTGTAAAATTAACATCAATATAAACAAGTGAACGAACGTTTTCTTTAGAAAATGTTTTGTTACAACTTATTAGAGTGTTAATAAAAGCTTTTTGTTCATGTCAATATCTTGTTTTAAGTATTCAAATACGTTTTATAAATATTCAAATTAAGAAATAAGTTCACTAGAGTTTGATGCTTTACCAAACTCGAGGATTTAATATTGTATGAAAATTATGGATAGCGCGTCATTCCAGTGTTTCATCGGGGTTTCAAATCGCATGCACGTGATGAAATTGGCGTCTTTTGGTTGAATGATCATCTTATGAATAATTAATGATTTAAGAAGTAATACATTTAGTTTGTTCTAATATTATTCAACAAATAATGGTTGGGGTCTCACTAGACAATCAACTACAGTTGACAATCCAAACTACAGTTACCGAGTAAAATTAGATCTTGACCATAGTTGAACATTTAAGGTGGATCAAATGGCATGTGATGATACTGAGATGCATTACAGATGTAAATTTGTGTGTTACTGGTAAAATGATACTTGAAGAACAGCATGAAATTTGACATATCAGATAAGTCTCAATTAGCGCGGAGTACAAATATATATGTATAGACGCCACCAGAACTGATTTGCAGAATATGCCGTAAAAGCTAACTTGGCGGGTAAACTAAATGAGCTGAGCTGTTTGAGCACGAGTCAAGTGAAGTACAAGAACGTCGAGCAAAAACTATTTTTGTTTTGTGGCCACCTGGGGAAAATCGAAATCACCAATCTGTTGACAGACTTCGTGACAAAGATAACACAGTTGAGATAAAACTACTGATCAACCATGCTATTTGGGTAGTCTGTGGTTGAGTTCTTGTCATCTTACCGCCGTCGTAGCAACTAACCACAGTTCTTTCATAGGGTGGCCCACAAGTGTCAAACGAAAACAAAACACCAAAACACATTTACAACACATTCAGAAAAGTCGAAAACACATTAGCAATTTCAAAACACATTCGCGAAAGTCGAAAACACATTCGAAAATTCAAAACACATTCACAAAAGTAAAAAACACATTCACAAAAGTAGAAAACACATTCACAAAAGTAAAGAACGCATTCGCAAAAGTCGAAACACATTCGCAAATGGAAAACACATTTGAAAATACAAAACACATTCGACCCAGGCTCCCTCCTCTATCAAAGAAGGAATTGGTTACAAAGTCGGCCTTATCTTTCCAGGGCCATGTTTTGCAGCAAATGTGGAAGCGCTCTCGAAGATACCTTTGATTTCTGTCCAAAATGCGGAGAGCAAATCAAGAAAGGCGGCAGCGAGAAGGCAATTAAGGAAGTGATATAAATGAACAGCAGGTAATTGAGAGTTACTTGTATGCAGGATATGAATACGATGCGATAAGATGCTTTCTTGTTCAATACCATGGAATCGAAATGTCAATGTCCACATTGAAGAGAAGATTGAAAGAATATGGCCTTAAAAGAAAGGGAGCTGATCTTGATGACAGTGAGGTGAAAAGTATAATCCAGAGAGAACTGGATGGTCCAGGTTGCCTTTCTGGATATCGTTCAATGTGGCATACCCTTCGCCTTGTGCATGGAGTTAACATTCCGAGAAGTAAGGTACAGTGTCTGTTAAAGGAACTAGATCCAACTGGCACAGAAGAAAGACGAAGGCATAGATTAAAAAGAAGGGCTTACAAATCATCTGGTCCAAACGAATGCTGGCATGTGGATGGCTATGACAAACTTAAGCCATTTGGCTTTCCCATCCATGGTGCTGTTGATGGTTACAGCAGACGTGTGTTGTGGCTAAAAGTGTCATCAACCAATAATAATCCATCCGTGGTTGCTAGTTTTTTTCTTGATTGCGTTAGAGAACTTCAAGGCTGCCCAGAGGTCTTGAGAACAGATCCGGGTACTGAAAATGGTAAGATGGCAATTGCACAGTGTTTCCTAAGAGCAAATGATACTGATGAGTTTAGTGGGGAGAAAGCACACAGATATGGTCCTTCAACAGGAAACCAAAGAATAGAATGCTGGTGGTCGCACTTCAGAAGGTCACGTACTACGTGGTGGATGAATTTTTTCAAGAATCTCACAGATGGAGGAATAGTGAAGATTGGAAACACATATCACAATGAGTGCTTGTGGTTTTGTTTCAACAAACTTTTACAGGAGGACTTGGACTTTGTGAGGCTGCATTGGAACACCCACTATATCCGTGCCTCTAGGCATGATACAGTACCTGGCAAGCCAGATGAGCTCTTTTTCCTTCCAAAAAGATCTGGTGGAGAGGATCACCTGAAATTTGTTGAGGACCAGCAAATCAAAGAAGCTATTGCTGGAGTTGATGCTGAGCATGATAATGTTGATAATGATTACCAGCAATATTTCAACTACGTATGTGACCAGCGAGGCCTAGAGAACCCAAAAACATGGCATGAAGCCTTATCATTATTTCACGATATGTTAACTCTTGAGAGCTAGAAGAACAGGACCAGTTACACATTTTAAAAATTATCAATCTTGATCTGACTGATGTAACTATGGGAAAAGTATGGGAAATGTTTTATGGAAATAACCTGGTCCCAGGGTGAAGTTTCTGTGTGTTTAGGGCAAAGTCGTATTTTGGTTATTTTAGTGGTAGTTCATTTTGCCTCAGTGATTCTAGTCTTTTTGCATTTCTTGCTGAAACTTTAGCCTGGGACACTCATAGAAAATGTGGTTCTATCAATAACAAAACAACAGTGCCAAAGGCAGAGCTTCGGGGCCTTCTGCCTTCTCATTGGCAGCATAATTAGTTCCGTAACGAGATTGTGTTATTCACAGAGGGGAAGGTTATGAGGACTCTTTATGTTCTATTGAAAAATGGGTCTTTATTAACCCTCCCCACCCTGTGAATAACACACTCTCAGTCTGGAAGACTAGAATCACTGAGGCAAAACAAACTACCAATGAAATGACCAAAATACCACTTCAAACTTTGTTTGAAAACACAGAAACTTCACCCTGGACCAGGGTAATTTTGCAAAAAACTTTTATCAGGATCTAGCATTTTGAGAAGGGAAAAGGAGAAATCTCAGTACGTCTAGGAAAAAATTGCTTTTATTATTTGTACTATTTAAAACACTGCTGAGTGTTTTGAATGGCTTCAAAAACTCACCCAATTTGTACATTTTTTAAAGTGCATATCACCCCTGAGAGGAGAGGAAGTGGGCTGAAAGTCATGCTTGAACATATTAGAATGCTCAAAATTCTACCTTGATATCTGTTTTGGTTTATGAAATATATAGGATCAAAACTTTATGCAAATTTGATGACGTCATGATGACTAGGAGAGAGGTAGAAAATATGCATGCTAATATCAGCCAGTGCATTCATAATCCAGGGACATTTTTGCTGGAATAAAGCAGACCTGGACTCTCTTTCATTGTGTATGAAAATTGTTGATATAGAAAGATGTGCCAAAAAATTAGAGACTTCTGTCTTAAACAATACCTACCACCATGTTATCAAAAACTAATTTGCATAAATCTTTGATTCTTCATATCTTGTGAACCAAAAAGGATATCAATGTAGAATTTTCGGCATCCTAATTTGTACGTGTACTACTTTCAGTCCATGTCCTCTCCTCTCAGGGGTGATATGCACTTTAAATAGGATTGATCATTAAAATCATAATTTTTTACTTGTGAAACTTTAATTGTGAAGTTTTGAAAATGCTTGGTAAATTTTTACCCAACTGACAGCCTGATGTGTTCTTTCTTCTCCTGTGAGTTGTGTATTGATTGTCACAATATCAAGGGAATAGTCCCTCAAAATATGAGCCCAGCAATGAGTGGATTTAGGGGAGAGGGGGGCAGCCCCCTTTTTCAATAGATTTCTTCCATACATTTACTGAGTTTGCAGGAGCAACATTACCACTTTGGCCTCCATTTTGTTTTACTTTTGGCCCCTCTGGAAATCCTGGACAACCCCTGTAACCCTTCAGTGTAAAATATTAGAAATAAATGAGTAACTACACATTTCAAATCAGAAGAACACTTTATCCAAAAAAATTTATTAAGAACGATGATAAAAAAATGATATTATTAAGAACCTTTTCTGCCACTGTCCACACTGCAATGTACATTCAAAATACAATGTTGCTTTGGAAAATTTAAACAAAGTCATTTTGACAGCCAAAAGGTTTGTTTGATTTTGCATTAAGATGGTCAATCTATTGTTGAGCCAGCCCAGGGACATCCGTAAGAGGGTCCTAGGGTGCAAAATAGTACAAATATGCAGAGCATTTAACATTAAAGGAGAAAAAGGGTAAAATTATTTTGTAGTTGTGAGCACCTCCCGTTTCAAATGCTAGCTTGGCCCCTATTTTCATTTGAATGAGAACTAAAATGTTACAATCACAACATTGAATTAAGGTGGTGCACAGCAATGCATTCAGTGGTCAGATAAGAAAAATTATATGACCACATTTTGAACAATGTTAAAAGATCAATGTAAGATATTGTAAACATCTAATTTGTACTAGATGAACTTTGAAAAAAGAAGTAGGCTGAGTCAGAGCATGAAAAATTGTCCCAGCTGTGTGCCAATCACAGGGTTTCACTGCTAATTAAAATGAGAGAAAGATTATTATTAGGACAATACTTTTTTGCTGAGTGACACAGTCTATTACTAACTTGATAACCCATACATGTATTTTACAATATTATATAGATAGTTCTCTATTTTATTTATTTTTTTCTCCATTTTATTTATTTTTTTCTCTATTTTATTTTAAACTCTATTTTATTTCAAACTCTATTTTAAGTCCTTGTAATCAATACAACAAAACATGTCAATCTCGTTTAGATGCTAACAGTAACATAGTAACTTAAACATAGTAACTTAAATATAAGTTACTTTCAATTTCTTTTGTACATTAATTTTTTATTGTGCTTACAAAGACCATACTTGTATCTTGCCCAACAAAATCTGCATTCTGTCAAGGAGTTACTTAGTCTACTAATCTGATTTATATTTCAATAATAATTATTATATGGGTGGTTCTCTGTTCAAGTCCTTGTAATAATCAAAATAAAACCTGTCAAACTGGTTTAGATCCTAACAGCAACACAGTAACTTAAGTATAAGTTACTACTTTTGTTCATTTTTTTGTGCCAAGGCTATATACTCAGTCCAAGGGTAATTTCACTGCAACTATCTGAGTTAAAAGTTTACTCTAAAGTTAAGTTCTAATGGAACCAGAGAAAATAGATTTCAAAGTTTCAAAATTCTAAAATCTATATGTCTATTAAGCAATAGCCCACTTTCACTGAATGAAAACATTTCTCCAAGGCTGAGAGAAATAAAATAAAATAAATAATATATTCATACATTACCTTGACTGTAATGGGATTTCTGTTTTCCTAAGCCTTGAAGCTATTTGAATAAACATATATTGAAAATTGGCTATTACAAAACTATCCTTCTATGATAACACTATGTTTTGGCAAATGCCTGTCCTTTCTTCAATGCAGTGAAAAACACATTGTTAAATTCTTCGGCTTTTTTCATGTGTTGGACTGGAAGTGTAATTTCCTTTCCACATGCCCCAACATATGGAAAGCAAATAGTGTGTCCTGGATTCTCATCCATACATTTGTGATTAAAAAAAACTGACACAGCCAGTTTCTCGTCCTCATTTAGTGGTTTGTGCTTCTGACCAGTCAACCAGCCCAAAACTCCCTTGGGTGTAAGGTCAGGCTTCATGAATAGGACCTCTGGTTTTGGATCATCCTCATCCTTATCCTCATCCTCAGACTGGGTCTTGTTCTCTCTCTCAGTGTCGTATGCTATAGCCTCAGTACCATCAGTGATGTGGTTCTCATCTTCTAACTTAAAAAGGAAGTCCTGCAATAAGTCCATGATGCACTCTTCTACCTCTCTTTTAGTAGACCCTTTTGGCGAGTAGTTAGCCTGCATTATGGAAAAAACATAATTTGCATCAATGTCACCTGATGTGCAGGTCTTGATCACAAATAGTTCTCTGCAAACGTCGGGATTTTTTTGTACAATGTCTGCTAATCCTAATGGTTGCATACCTTCTAAGAACTCTTTCAGATATAAAATCCTCTTAGATATGATATGAATAGCCATTGTGTTAATAATTTGTTCAGTATACTTCTTGATAATGGGTCCTGTGTAACCATATTCAATTATTATTTGGGTGTTACCTAATAGATCATCCTCGACTGACTTTAATAAAGCCCTGTCTTTTTCTGTAAGATGTTTGAACTGGTCAATTTCATGAAGCTTGAGACAAGGCTCCACTAAAAGATTGAATACACTCTCATCCAGAAAACAAGGTGGTGGTCCTCCCTGTGCTAAACTCGATGCTACTATTTGCCCACATGTCATGAAATTGTAGTTCTGGATATTTGATGTTGAATCCTCTGGAATACCATTCGGAAACATGTTTGTTCCAATTTCAGGAATAACCTGATTGTAGAATTCATTGGCTATCGCTCCAGAATCAATACCATGTTCACCACTGTAACTAACAAACACACGCTTCCTAAGACAGGATGGATCCTTTTTAACTTCTCCCTTCCAGATTTCTAGAACCCGCTGTAATGGGCAGCCACGCCTTACGATGATAAAAAGCTGGTCAGAATTGTCCATATTGTTGGCTAGCAATTTAACAACAGAGCTGGTATCTTTCAGAGGTTTTTCTTCTATAGGACATTGCTGGGCACTGCTGCAGCAAAATTCTGCATGTAGTTCTACTTGTGACATAGGAAACTCAACGTAACATGTTGGACACATTTGCATCTGAATTGCTGTGGATGATTGGCTCGATGATGTGATGCTGCTGCTGGAGGTGATAGTTGATGGGCAAACTGGTTGACAACTGGCACCATCTGAGGTATAATAATAGTAATAATATTGAGAGCTACTGTATACATTTTTAAAATCTTGAAAATAGTATCACATCAGTGACTCTAAATCTGCTTATATAGTGTATGAGCATACTCTGTGCAAGGTTTGTATGTGTGTCACTAGTGTGAACCAGGGCTATAGCAAATTTCCTCTAGCTAGTGGTGTTGTCGAGCCTCATGGAATAAATTATATATCATGACCACTCTCTATTATAAATACAATGTAATTCTGCAAGTATTTACCTGAATGGTATGTTATTTCCAGGTCTTTATCATCCTCATCAGCTGGATAAGATGTTGATGGCCCAGGTATGGATGGCTCAAATAGTGATGATGACAGAGATACCTTTGGCCTTTTGCTTTTCACATTATCATTTTCCTCTGAAATATCACTAGTGTCGTCGTCACTTGTCAAGGGATTAATGCATTCTCCTAGGATCTTTTGTGAGAAATCCAGAGCACCACACAGAAAGAAATTGATTCTATTGTATGGTTTACCACACTCATCTTTATATTTATGAAGAACAAAATCTTCATCTTTCTCTCTAAGTTTTTCAACTTCGATTCCATCGTGATAACACAAAACAAACGAGATGTTTGTTTTAAAAAGGCCAACAGTTTGAGAATGTGCCTTGTGCTTCATCAGAGCACTTTGGAGAAGTTCCTCTTTCCCACAGTCTTTTCGTACTTGAACTAATAGGCCCTTGCCTCTCATAGGTCTGAGCTCCTCGCCATTAAATTCCATGAGACCAACGTTTACTCTAACCATTTCGGTTGTATCTTCTATCGTTCCTTTCCCTGACTTTTTCGCGCCCTTTCCTCGCTTATTATTCGTACGAAAAAACCCAGCTCTTTCATGCTCCTTTTTTTGATGGAACGACGAGAAAGACAATACAGGCGATGCTTTGTGTATAATCTCGCCTTCTCTGCCGTCTTTCCTGACTTTCTCTCCGCATTTTGGACAGAAATCAAAGGTGTCTTCGAGAGCGCTTCCACATTTGCTGCAAAACATGGCAGTCGTGGAAAGAGAAGGCCGACTTGCTAACCGGTCCCTTCTTTGATAGAGGAGGGAGCCTGGGTCGAATGTGTTTTGACTTTTGTGAATTTGTTTTGACTTTTGCGAATGTGTTTTCGACTTTGTGAATGTGTTTTGACTTTTGTGAATGTGTTTTGAATTAATTTGCGAATGTGTTTTCGACTTTCGCGAATGTGTTTTGAATTTGCGAATGTGTTTTCGACTTTCGCGAATGTGTTTTGAATTTGCGAATGTGTTTTCGACTTTTGCGAATGTGTTTTGAATTTGCGAATGTGTTTTCGACTTTTGTGAATGTGTTTTCGAATTTGTGAACGTGTTTTCAAGTTGTAAATGTGTTTTGGTGTTTTGTTTGCGTTTGACACTTGTGGGCCACCGTACTGAGATTATATATGAATAATTATCGCAAGGGCAGCCGGAGTAAATAAAAATGCTTAAGTTTTCTTTTGTTAGCTTTCACTTCAGTTATTTAATTATTGTTTACTTTTCACATACGATATTTCTCACTGCATTTTTGTTGGCTTTATTTTTTCAAAGATCAAGAAATTCTTAAAACGTGTTATTGATTTTCTGTCTCTCATAAGCATAAGAACAATCATTGTGAATTTCATCTCGTTCCTTTTTTTAAATCCAATTTTCAATTCATATTTTGTAGCATCTGTTACCTGCCATAGCTCCATCAGTGCAAGAAATTACAATACCAACTGTATTTGAAAATGACAGCTCCTCCTTTACTGACACTGGTGATGACCGCAAGCTTCAAGTATTGACCTCAATATTTAATCACACCAGCTTCAGAGGAAAACAAGAAGCGGCTATTGATGTCATCCTGGAAGGGAAGAACTGTCTTCTTGTGTTGCCAACAGGTGCTGGTAAAACAATATGCTTTGTGGTCCCAGCACTGATAACTGGTGGAGTCACTGCTATTGTGTGTCCACTACTTTTGTTAATGCTGGATCAAGTTAACCGCCTGCGGGCAAAAGGGCTCAATGTTTGCTACATCAATTCTGATTTACCGTCAGCTGAAAGGGATGCCCTTGTTCATAATCTTTTGTTGGACTCTCCTCCATAAAACGTTTTGTTTCTGACACCAGAAAAAGCTACCTCCCCAGAAATGGAACAAGTTTTCTCAACCATGGAGTCTAAAAACACACTCCGCCACATTGTCATTGACGAGTGTCATTGCATTGACATGTGTGGATTAGATTTTAGGCCGGCTTATGCAAATCTTGGCCATCTGTCAAGATTCAAGTGTCCGTTAGTCGCCATGACGGACACTTGCACTTCAAGGACTGAGGAATTGATCTTGGCATCTCTGAACATAAGTGATGCAACAATTGTTAGACAATCTTGTGACAGAGAAAACATTTCTCTTTTTGTCAAATCTAAAAAGGCAGATGGAAAGGATCAAGTAGCTCAGTTAATGCTAGACGAGTATAATGGTCAGTGTGGCATTGTGTACTGCCTTCAAAGAAGTGACACTACAGACATGGCATATGTTCTACAAACCAAGGGTGTTAATGCCACTTACTACTATGGTGCACTTGACCCTTACAAAAAAAAGGATAATTTCCAAGCATGGCAGGAGGGCAAAGCTACAGTAATGTGTGCTTCTGTGGCATTTGGTATGGGAATAGATAAACCGGATGTCCGTTTCGTCATTCACCTCAGCATTCCGAAATCATTTGAGTGCTATGCTCAAGAATTTGGACGTGCAGGGAGAGATGGCAAGTCTTCACAATGTTTCTTATTTTTCAGATTCGAAGACTGCACAAAGCACTTGCAAATGATTAGTTCTTTTCCCGAGGGAGATCACAGATCTCTCAAATTGACAGAACTTAATGATGTAGTTAAGATGTGCTTGAAACCGGAATGTCGAAAGTTGCAACTGAGGAAATATTTTAGAGAGGCAAGCAATGATGTATGCCGATCATGTGATTACTGTGTGAATGGTGCTTGTATTGAGAAAACTTAGGCAAATATGCAAGCAGTCGAGGTGTTAAATTGTTTGCAAAGCATGATTCATGTGTACCCAAAGATAACATTTAATTTACTTGTGTTAGTGTACCGAGGATCCAAGCGAAAGGAAGTTTTGCCAAATCTTTGCAAAACATTCCTCAATATGGAAAAGGAAAGAACACTTTTTCTGACTCCAGTCTTCAGCATTTCATTCAAATGCTAATATCTGAAAACATTGTTGCTGAAAAACTCAGAGGTAGTAATGAAAGTGGGTCCACACCATATTTGATTCATGGAGACAAGGCAGTAGCCATGTCCAGTGGTGAAGTAGTAATCTACAAGTACAAAATATAAAGTCATATTGGCTGCAAAATTTGAACAGAAAGTGCTTTTGATTTATTATGTGTTCACTGTTGTTCCAGAAGTGTATCCCACCCCAAACCAAGGGGGATCATGGGCATTTTCAAAAGCAGCAAATTCAAACTGAAATATATGGGGGTAGTACAAACTACATTTTTATCATGTCACAGTTATGAATATGTATTTGTTAGGGTTATGAATAAGCAATATTCAAATCTGAAATCATTGCCATTATAATGAACCAATCCACTGTGTATATTTTCCTACGAAATAAATGATATAAATATGTCCAATGCATGCATGATTGTGTAACAAATAAAATTTTTATGATAAAACACTTTATTTTAGACATCATTCTTCTTAGTGATTTTGTTAAAAAGGGGAATTCCCTTGTCAGGGTTGAACCTCCCAGCAGCCAAGTTACTAGTCAGAGAGAAGTACCCTAACAGTTTTTGGTCAAGTATTCTTTGCCACCTTGGCTAGCAGAAAAACAAGGCATACTGAATGTAGGAAATAAGGTTTTGATGAAAATATTTATTGTTTGATGATGGACAAAAATACCTTTGACTAGTGACATTCAAGACATCCCTAATTAATGGGCCAGAAAGTTGACAAGTGAATTTCAACAACTGACTTGTGTCTGAAGTCCATAATCTGTTGAGTTCTATAGTATAATTTAATGAATCATCCATACCCCTCCCCCCATGGAAGAATTTTTTTCAAAGACCCCTCACCCCACCCCTGGAAATTTCAATTAAACTTCATGCAATGCTCAAAATGTTTTAGTCCCCGAAAATCCCTCTCCCCCCACCCCGCTGCGGCCCCGGAACCCCCGGAAGGTCCGTCTGCACCGAAAAAATTAACGTGCTGTACCCCAAATCTGACTGCTATTTCTGCTTTCTTTTGG
>JAOCPT020338540.1:0-13439 GCA_026546935.2 Palythoa grandiflora | reverse complement strand
TAGTTTACATATTTTCTTTCTTTCTATTTTTTTCACACTGCCATGTAAAGCTGTAAATCTGGGTCGAAAAATAAATTTTTGTTGTTGTTGTTGTCTAGGTACATTACATCTCCTACCAATATATCATCATCTACTCTCTGGATCGTCCATCGCAAAACACGCGCTACAGAAGTTTGCACATAACAGAGCTGAGACTTATAAAAGCACATTGTCTTCCCCTAGATACGTCGCTATAAAGACTGTCACCTTTATTAATACTTTCCCCAACAATCAAATTGGCATTTGACTATGTGTTTATTGGAACCTTCCTCGCTTTCGTGGAAAAAAAAATTAAACTCAGTTAGGGAAAGCTCAGGACGGTTAATAATTTAAAAAAACTGCTGTCCATGTACCCAACCTACTACTCGGCCAAATGAATTGAACACGGGAAGCCAGTCAAAAACGCTCGTCTTCGAGGATGGAAGAATATGTCAAGGATAAACATGCTGGTGCGTGGTGTATTTCTTTTTTAAAAAACTTTGTGACTGAACATAAAGCATGGGCGACAGTTCCTTTATGTAGTCTAACATCTCGTATATGACACAGTCATTTAAGTACAAAAAAGCTTATTTGAGTACAAAGATGTTTATTTCAGTATAAAAAAGCATATTTCTGTTCAAAAATATTTATTTCAGTGCAAATATATTTATTTTAGTAAAAAAAAAACTTATTTCTGTACAAAAATAAATTTCCCAACCGAAATATAACATATCCCAAGTGCTATTGTAAGCGCCAACTTTTGGCGGTTTTTAAAAAGAAAAGCACATCGACATGATTTTTCCGTTCAGATAATCTGCAATATAGTTTCCGGCTTGGAACGAACGGAGATATTTAATATAAAATCAAGATTTTACAGAGAAAGGTGTATGGTCGTTCTAAATCTCAAATTATCTCGCTCGTTTTGTCCTGTTTTTTTTTTTGTTTTGTTTTTTTCACGGTACATTTTTTTAACACTTTGTTCTTGCCTAACATCTGCTGAAATTTCAAATCAAGCGTAAAAACACGGTTTTCCCCCTTTTAAACATTTGTTTTGCGGGCCAAACCCACCAATTAGCGAGTTGCTGAACAGTTTAGTGGCAAAGCGTTTGATTCAAATATTCGTCTATTTTCTGTTTCCCCTTCAGCTGAAACGACCAACAGCAAGTTTTATACATTAAACTGCAATAAGTAGATAAATATAAACGGCCTATAACGTTAGCGAAATTTTACATAAATTTAGGAAAAAATATAAAGACTGCATTTTTGCTACTAATCATGGATCGCTGACCGGGATCATGACAAAAATATTTACTACTAGACCTGAAAGAATTCATATCAAATACTCATCAAAAGGGCTGTCATATTTTATCATAAAATAAGATGTGAAAATATCGCAGTATGTTCACGGTTTGGTTTTCTTCCTTTTCTTTATTGAATGTTTCCTTTATTTCCGCTTTTTCTGTCTGATAGTTAAGTTGGTGTCGTTATATTTGTCTTGGAATATTAAACAAATTATTGCTGAACTGCTTGGCATAATCTGCGGTCTCACTCTCCAGGGGAGAAGTGTTCAATAATGATCTTCTCAAGAAATATCTAAATATACCACTACCTCTAACGCATACATATCTTTATATTTTTCGTCCATTTCTCTAGTCTCTCGTGTTTTATTTGTTTCTATCATTATATTTTGGTGAACATATGTAATTAATTCTCAAGTTCTTGTTAGATAGATGAAACTGGTTCCCTTCAGAAAGGTTGATTAATTCGATTGATTCATGACACATGACACAAAATATATCATTTATCACATTTAATTCGGACATATGTGCGTTTTTTAATAAAACCACTGGCTCAAGTAAACAATGCTTTTATCAGTCGCTTTTTGTCCTGTATCTACGTCAGGCTTTCGTCCGCACGGAAGTTTGGTTTTATCACTCTTTTTTTTTCAGCTTACGTTCTTCGCATAAGCAAATAACGTCAGCAGAACACCGGAACTCTTCCGCTTTTACTCCTGTTAATATCATAATTTTGTCCATCTAGGTGGTGAGATGTCAAAGGGCCAACATAGTTAGTTTATGGCTTTCACACGCAGTATTTACAAGAACTGCACACATTCTGTTCAGATGAACGCGTGACCAAGCTGCTCCGAGAATCTGCACCTCCGGCGAATTTAAATATTTACATGACGTACACAACCTTAATTGCCTTCTAATTTTCAAAAATATATTCCTATTGATGATATTTGTCGTACTTGGTTGTTAAGAAGGTTTCCACGTCTTTTGTACTGAAAATCATCGCCAGATCGCAGTTGCGCCGAATTGGAGTAAACTTTATGTCAGGTAAGTGCGAGAGGATCGAATTTAAAGTAATCACACGATTAGTGGTCTGTATAAATGTAGTTAAACACCTGCATCCAACATTCGTTGTTAGATAATAACCGCCCTGCCATGTGCTGAAAGAGAGGGTATCGGTTTATCGCTGCTCAAGAGCTCTATTCGGTGGAGATTTTTTAAATTTGATTGGCGAAATCAAACGTGCGTTGAAGTATCGTATCTCTGATGACAACCTTCAACGATTTAAAATATACCAATAAACATCTGCACTGATCCCAAATATTCGATTTAGTTTGAAATAACAATGGAAAATAGCGAGAGCATATCATATTTGTTTGCAAAGGCAAAATGAGATATTCTCTCCGGACCTTGTGCTATAAATTGTGGAAAGAACTGGGTTGTGCTTTTTGGTATTTGTGTAGATTGAGTTTAGTGAGCATAAGATAAACATGTATGCTACCATAACGGAAAGATGTCTCTTATTTCTATGGTGAATAAATAGATTGCTCACATTATCAAAAGGGGCCATTTTTACGGGAGCTAGTAACGACAGCATTTCAGTTGTCAGTTATCGTGCAGTCAATGTAACTGTTTCATGTGTATTATTATCGTGTTTAGCAATTGTTACAAGAGAAACGACAACCAAGGATTAATCTTTCAAAATATAATCTATTTTGTTTCAGTTGATTGATTTCGGTTTGTGTTCAATATGAAAAAGAGTTTTTCAGTATTGAAATTCTCGAAAATGGCAAAATACAAAAATACAAAAACCTAGGAGAATTATTTGTAATAAAATAATATGAAGACAAAAAGCTATTAATATTTAAATATTGTTTTCATTTAAATTTAAATAAGAACAAAATTTTTTGATTAAAAACTCCAGGATTTGTGTTTTTAAAAATAATTATATTTTATTGAAAACTGTTTAAGTCTCAAACCTGAGACACCAAACCAGTTATTTTCAGGAAAGAACTTATTTCGTATCTTATACGAGAAAGCTGTATGATGTTTTATCATCTTAAGTACTTAAACGTCAGGCTGAGGTTTTAATTACAAGTACTTTTCTTTTTTATGCACGACAGTGAATAATCAATATATTCTTTTCCTCTTCACTGCTGTTACTTTAAAATTGGCAATTAAAGAAGGTACGTTTTAGCCACGCAATCACAGAAAATCTCAATGGAAGACAAGATCACGAGAAGTAAAATATGGAGGTGATAGCCCCTGAGTGATACAGTCGCTAGCAGTATAAGGCTGAAATAAACAGCGAAATATAAATTAAATATGGCTGGATTCCCAAACTTCTAATGTGAATAACACATTACCCTTATAATTTTAATACCAGCAGGTTTTTTTCATTATTTTAAACTATGTATCTCCTTTTTCTTTAATTACATTAAAATTTTATAAGCCAAAACAATATAAATGATAATGTTTTAATGTTGTGAATCAACGCATGCGTAGTGAAACCATACAATGTCAGTTTGACCAGTTTTTAATTTTGTTTCCTTTTTTAGATGCAGTTTGGCGCCAGCAGCATTAAGATAGTCATGCGATCCTTTTGTAAGCAAATTGTTATTTTTCAACAAATATAAAGACTAAATATATTTATGTTAATCTAATTTTACCTATTTTTTGAAGGATATTTCAAAATGTGCGCAGAGAAGAGAAAAACAGATGGATTTAATATGTGCAAATGTGCTTTCATAGCTAATGGTCCGATATCGTTGTTTGGGTTCATTTAATTCATAACAATAAATTGCCAGATTTACAAACTGTTGTCAACATCTGATTGAAACGCTCCCGGTGTTTATATAAAAACAATCAAAACCTCCAAACAATCTTAGTTTTGACACCATATATGTCGTTTAAAATTTCTGTATATTTAAAAAAACATTAAATCCTTTTTTGTCTGCTAACAATCAGATTTTGTTTCCCAAGAAAAGTATCAAGCAATTTGTAAGCATAACGCTTGTGGGATGTAATTTACACTAATGAGCACCTACATTCTCGCGCAGAGGGAAACTTTAAAACTTTTAATTAGTTTCAGTTCGTGCAAGTCTTTCTATACTCTCTTCCTTTGTCATTTAAATTCGCATCTTCGTTTTTAAAATTGTCAATTGCGCACAATTTATCTCAGTACCTTGAAAATGCGGCAAGAATGACACCGTCATGTCGGTTGGTAACAATAATATTTTATGTATTTTCAGTTTTATATATTTACTTGAAATTTTTCTTGGCAGGCAGACTGTTTGTTCGCTGAGTCGTGATGACGATGTTCATTCCCATTGGCTTCATGTTAAAATTTGCACGATTGTGGTAACTTGTGAATGTAATCTTCAAATACTTAAAACAAACGTTTGGATTGGAGAAAACCGACACCAGCATCTGGCTGTAGTTGTCTTGTTAATTGTTAAGTCTGGTTCACTGACTTGCGACATAATGACATAACGACACAAGCATAACGACAGAAGGCCATTATGCCGTTGTGTTTGAAGTGTGAACGTGTTGAGATAACGAAATAATAGCAACATAACGACATGGACATATGACATAAAGCAAAAATAACTGATCTTTTCTTTAGGTCGTTATTTTATGTCGTTTTGACGTTATGTTTCGAATGTGGAAGGAAAAAACAAGTGTAAACAATCCTTGACATGACAAAACAAAGAACCAATCAGAACGTCCAAAAATCTTTTGGACCTAGTCTCCTCCCTGGTACAATTTTCAAAATGGTGTTTCCTTTATGGAGGATGTCGATAGTGGCGATATTGAAATATATTAATGTGGATTGTTGACGAACTGCAGTTCGGAAATACCCTGTCCTACGATAGAAAACCTTGAAAGAGTTCAAAGACTGTACATGAGAAATGACGTGTGAACGATAGTTGCTAAATGCATTGTTTGACATCATCGTCTCAGTAAAAGAAACAAAATAAAAGCAAACGCAACAAGGACAGTTGCCTCCGCCATCTTTCATTTTTTTTGCTGGAATTAATTTCGTTATGTTGGTGCTCATATTTGCGGCATAAGTCGCATAAGCTTCTGGTGTGATTATGTCGCAAGTGTGAACCAGACTTTATTCCAACCCTCATGAGGTAAAACTGAAAAATGTTTGAAATCTATAAAATTGGAATTCATAATAAAGTATATGCTTCAGTAAGGACATTTACCCAATTTCTTTATAAAACCCTTTTGGATTGTTTACCAAAAATAGATGAACTTGGTTCGAACAGAGGGTGACCAGATTTTGTTCAGGCGGTGGCCCTTCTTTCCAGGGTAAACTATTTCCATATAAACACTTTGCCTTGCATACGTGGCACAACGGACAAACTGAAGTGTTTTTGTATAAACGATAGATAAAGCTGATTGGACTGGCAGGGTAACTCTCTTAGCTGGGACAACTTTCTCGATATAGACGGGGCTACGATCAATATCTACAGGACTCCTCCCGCAACCCATTGCTTGAGGTATTCTAAAACAACTAATTTTTGACGAAATACTTTAAAACCATAAAAAGGATAGAGCAAAAGGGAGCCCTTTGTTAAAGAGACGCTTTCTTTGATAAACTTTTGCTGGTTGTTTGTTTCAGGAAACTTAATTTGTCCTCTGCTACATCTGCAAATGTCAACGATAAGCGCTACCCCCTGAGCAAGTTCCAATAGCAACAACAACAATAACAACAACAAACATCCAAAGAACATCATGCTGCTTAGTAACGACTCCTTGCCGTCTGAGTTGTCTAACTTAACAAATTTTCCAAGCGACGGATATGAGGACTACACAACAAAAAAGACAATGATCTTCACTATTCTAGTGTTATTATCAATTATGATAATTTCCGTCAACTCCTTCGTCCTGTATCTCATTTCTACCAGGCGTTCCCTCAGAACTGCAACAAACATCTGCCTTGCAAGTCTGTCGTGTTCAGACCTCTTGGCCGGGGCAGTCGCTATTCCACTGGTGATCAGTTGCACAGTCCAAAATACAGGATTAAACTCAGTATGCCTAGTTATGGACCTGTTGAGCAGGTTCCAAGCCATCTCCACTGTGCTCCACATGCTGGTTGTCTCTTTGGAGCGATACTTCACAATCGTGCGCCGGCTGAAGATTGATGGAGTCGTGCGTGTGAAAACCATTTTGAAAGTACTTTGCGTGTTATGGCTCCTATCGCTCGCACTCATTTTGATCCAGCTGGCATGGATCAATTTACCACTTAAAGACATCCAAAACGATAATTACAAAGCAGAAAAAATTTACATCATTTTCCTTGTTGGTTTAGTGGTAGTTTGTCTTCTCGTAATGCTGTTTGTCTACGGAAGTGTGTTCTCTACCCTCAAGCGACAAAATCGCCGCATCAAGCGATACACTCCTCGCGATGAACTCACCAGTTCCTCCTCGAGGGAAAGGAGAAATAAAGAGTTTCGAGCAATCATTATTCTGAGTTCCATGATCATTACCTTCATTATCGGATGGTGCGGATATTTCGTCGTATCACTGGAACTCGACATTATGATCATTCCCGAATGGATGGATTTAACTATCTTCTTCGCGCGTTATTTAACGGCTCTTATCAATCCATTTCTATATACATTTTTCAAGTTGGATTTCAGAGAGAATGCAACAGCCGTATTACGCAGATTCAAATCAGAAAACCTAGTTAGCAGGGATCGGTCTTCCAGAGCCATTTCTCTTGGAACAAGTTAAAAGCAGGGCTGGAAATCAACATCTATCAGCTCGCCAATGTCGCCGGAGTAATTCATGCTTAAGGCAAGCATAAATTGCAAAAAGGTTGCCCGACTGGCGAGTAAGAATTAGAACTTATATTACTCACAACATACCAGTTGGGGCTAAAAATGGCTCTGCATCAAACTGCTTTGTTGGTTGATCATAATATTGCCTGTTAGTATATACACAAAGTTTAAGTTCATGTCATTCGAACCGAATAGAAACTTGATAAAAAAGAACGTAAACTTTTTTCTTATCTGAAGAAAACATCCTAAGCACTGTCGAAACGTCGTCAACAAAAGCAAAAACTATACAGAGTGTTCATCAAAACCCGATAAGGACAATGAAGAAATTTGTAGCCACCTGCAAAATACGGGTTTCAGAAACAGAAGAACGTAAACTATTCGAGACTATTACTACAGCTTTACTTTTAGTTTCGTTTTATTTTGGGCAAGTAAAATCTCAAACGTGAGAGTGATTTGTGGATGCTACTCGCCCAACTGGTGAATATTTAAAAAAGTTAGTTTTCAGCCCTGAAATGGCGTAGATATTCCGTAGTCGTCTCTCTATAGTTAACTGAGTAACTTGTTACCATAGAAAGATCATTCTGAGCCGTCTTTATCTAGTTACCTGAGTAACTTGTTAACATGGATAAGTACTGAACAAGATCTTCCAGGATCGCCTCTCTCTAGTTACACGTAACTTGTTAGCTAAATCCTTTTACGAGCCAAGTGGCCCATTGGAGCCGGTGTTTATCTCCGGTTTCTGTAGTATTAAGCGGATGAGAGTCATTGACTCCCCCTGGACGAGACACGAAGCCATCGTAGGTTAGCCCCCAGCAGAAACTGATACTCATTTTACCGACCTTGGGAGGATGTAAAGCTGAGTCAACTTTGGCAGAAAAGAAGGTTACTCAAATATAACCTGAGCTGGGGGTTGAACTAGGGACCTTGTGGTCAGAAGGCAGGGATCTTACCACTGCACCAACCACGCTGCCATCATTGGCTTTTTTTATTGGCTTTATAAAAATTACTTACTGTAAAGATAAATAAACAAAATAAAAAAGCAAGAATATGATACATCTTTAGAGTAATATACACAAAATAATATAATACTGACCAGTAGTGGACTTAGCTTTTCAAACACATGAGCGGTAGTAAGGAGGGTGATAGTGTCAGCCTTGCAGTGAAATGATGAAGGCAGTTGGGCAGTTCTATCAGGCTGCAAAATTTGAGATATTAGTTGAACAGTTAACAGAATGGAGGCAATGGCAGAGTTCAAAGCCTTAACAAGGTTTATTAAGGATAGAATGGGGTGGGGTAGGATGGGGCAGGGACTAATGAGCAATTTCTCAGGGCTTCAAGACATTCTTTGGTTGATCCAGAGCCTGAATCCCACATAAATTTTGAGGTCCAAAGTTCCTAGAAATGACAATACTTCAGGGCTGGAAACTAACTTTTTTAACTACTCGCCAGTTGGGCGACTAACATCTGGAAATCACTCGCCCGACTGAGATTTTACTTGCCCAAAATAAAAGAAAACTGAAAGTAAGGCTGTAGTCAAAGTCTTAAATAGTGTACGTTCTCTCTAAAATAAGATTGGAAAGACAGTGTTTTAAAATTCAATACATATGACATGAAGTTAAACTTTTCGTATAGTAACAGACCGAGTTACAATCAACTAAATGGGCGGTTTAATGCAGTGCCATTTTTAGCTCAAACTGGAATATTCTGATTAACCCTTTCAGCCCCAGGCAATTTATTAACATCTAACTTCTCCTTACATATCTCAAATAAAATGATACAACTGGTAATGAGAAATAAGGTATTGATCAAGTGGAAGAAGCTGTTGAAGTTGAAAAGCCAAATTCTCCCAAACTGCATATATAGAAAGTATCAAAATTGTGGGCTTTTCAGTTACAATTAAATTTGTAAAGTTGCTTTTTATCCTACTCAACAAATCCACTCTTACAACACTCGCTCCTCTTCTTCTGGAAATTATTACATTAGCCACTCGAGACTAAATCAGAAAAATGATTCGTTTTCTATTATAGGAGCCAAAATTTGGAATAGTATACCTGAAAATTTAAGAAATTCTACAAAATCTCGAGCTTTAAGGAAAAAGTTCATACAATTCTGTTGAAAATATTTGAAGTTCAGGATAGATATGCTGACCTAAACACGATAATCTCCGATTTTAAAAATATTAGCCCACGCTTATCTGAACAGCTGCCTCGATTTTCTTATCCTAATTTCTCTTTTCTCTTTTTCTTTTTTTCTCCTTTTCTTTTTCCTTTTTTGTGACTGACCCTTTTTTTTATTATAAATATGGTACCTTTTCACTTCAACTATTGTAATAAATCCTAACTCGTCCACACACCACCTGCCTCGATTAGCCTTGCTATTTGCAGGTGGTGCGATATTTGTATTTGTATATTTAATGTAAGAAATAAAGATGTTGTAGATGTTTAAAGTATGGAGCTTAGACTTTGGGAGAATTTATCAACACATCATTTGTCACGCTTGGGGCTTAAAGGGTTAATAAAAGTTCTTCAGTTCTTCATTTTTGCTCACCACTTGGGCAACCTTTATGCGATTTCTGCTCGCCGGAGGCAAAACTTACTCGCCATTGGCGAGCAGGCGGACGTTAATTTCCAGCCCTGTGCTTGGGTTTGTTTTTCAATGACAATACTGGAGAAGGTTGCTGTCCGGTTTAGAGGAAAAAGAAGGTAAAGGGTACAGGGCTCGACACTAACTTTTCAACTTAAAATCCTGATCATGGCAAGTGAAAACTTCAATGTTACTAGCAGAAAAAAAAACTTTTCACTAGCCAAGCTTTGATGCATGATGTTGGCTACTGGTCCAATAAAAGCGGAATTACTAATAAGACTTGAAAGCACAGTGCATGTTTTGTTCTATTAATTTTGTAACAAAAAAGAACATCGATGTGTGCTTTCAGAAAGTATCTTGTCTGTCAAATATTTCTTTCAACATAATAACATGTTCAGTTACCTACTTTTAGTGCCACACAGCAAAAAGTAAACATCTTCAACTTGCATACATTCTGAACAGCACTTGCCCGGTAACATGCATGATACAACCAAAATTCTGATTATTAAAAGTGTTTGTGTTTGTCTTTGAGAAAGACAGAAACTAGTTGGCCATTTTCGTTTTGTTAACTGGTCAAAGTGGCTGGTGAAAGCCAAAAACCTACTAACCAAAACTGAATTTTTACTAGTTTATGGCTAGTTGGATACCATTAGTGTTGAGCCCCTGGGTACACATACTATAGCAACATCCAAATGAAAAAAGATATAAATATAAGTGCTTGGTATATAGCAACTTACTGCTGGTAACAGGTTGTTCAGGAAACCAATAAGTTCTTCAGCTTTTGTAACACATGCCACTGGGGGGTCCTGTAGGGGCTTATATCCCTCAATCGGAAATCTAATTCTGAGTTAAGGTTGGTACATGTTACTCTTGGAAATATCAACTGTACTTTTCTTTGAGAGGAAAAATTGGGGAATGCAACACTCAAAGTTAGCAGTTGTCAACTCATCTAAATAAATCTGGGGTTCAAAAGTCCTGTCAGTCAACATCAAGATCAAACTCTTGAACAGCAACGTGAAGTCAGTCCTCCTATACATTAACATCAAAATATTTCGGACGAATTTATTTTCATACAAAATTTTTGCCCAAATATTAATCCGTCTAAAAATTTTTAGCATCCGAAAATTTTTAGCGCCCGACATTTTTTTCACTAGGATATAGACTATCGATTTTCATTTTGAAGGAGAGTAACAGTTTGTTTATTTTTTCCTCACAGTTTGATGATATACGAAAATCTCTTTTTCAGCGTGCAACGAGGCCTCTTCCATAGCTTCATAGTTCAGTTCAATTAGTTCCTTTAACAGGCAAAGAATTTGCCGTTTCGCATCCTCAATCTTAGCGATTTGCTAATGCCAATGGCCAACTTGTTTAACCAATCCACTTCCTAAAAATGAACTAAATGGACCCATACTTAGATGTAAATGAACTCATTATTTTGTCTGAATTTGTTTTTTACATTGAGACAAATGATATCATACTGTAAAAACGTTTGCATTTGCCTTTGGAACAGTTATGTTTGCTGCAAAAAGTGTCCAAAATTTTTGTCCGAACTTTGTCCGAAATTCACAAAAGTTGTCCGAAATTAATTTGTCCGAAAGTAAATTGTCCAAAATATTTCTGTCCGAAATTTTTTGATGTTAATGTAAGCCTTGTGTTGTTTTGTTTTTGATTATGGATTTTGAATATTCCAGTTAACCAAAATCATTAATTACAACCGACTTTTTACGAATATAATCTTAATCTTTTTTTAAAGTACACCGTGAACTGTGCTTCAAAAACCGTGTACAAAATTCTTTACGTTAGTAGGATCAATTAAGATCTTTCAGCCAGATTATTTTTAAAAAGACACAAAACTGTTAATTGAAAGGACGTAGCCTGCTCGCAGGCGGTTGAATGTTTTTCCTTCCCGCTATCTTGGATTTCGTGGTCGAGCGATATTGGGCGCGAGCGAAAAATGGAAGATAGGGGGGAGTAACTCTTTTGTCCTCTCCCCAGTCCCTTTGTCTTTGCAATCGAATTTTTCCGTTTTCGCACAAGACCGCCAGCTACGCAGACTAAAAGGACGAGGTACTGCGAGAAAACTTGTCAGTGAACCTATATGATCAGGAGCAGGAATCAACCCAGAATTTGCACTCACAGACAACTGATTCGTCCTGGTTGGGACTCGTCAGTGCGACGTAGCGAGGAAAATAAATACACCTGAACGTGAACGAAGGGGGCAATGTGGGGCGGATAGGGAATGGAATTGCAAGAAACTGTTGTTGTAAAATGTATAAATTACAGCAAATATACACTTTATTTCAAAAACCTATAACAATTGTGTTTTGATAGACCGTTTACTTCGTTTTTAGGCCCTGTGAGAGCGGCATTGTTCTTCTGTCTGTCAACGATCTCAATCCAGCACCCGATGTCCCGGATATAATTTGGATCAAGATCTTTTCCATGTTGTCCTTCAGAGATCGAGTAAATGCATCATTCGTGTGTCGACGGTGGAACATACTCTGTAAAGATGCGCATTTTTGGAGAATGGTCAATTTCGCCAACTATGACGTCAACAGGAACATTACCGATACAGTTATTAAGACCGTCACTACGCGCTGCTCAAACGCTTCAGGCATCCGAAGTGTCGATTTATCAGGTGATATTTGCAGTCCAATCACTGATAAGGCTTTGCGTCACGTGGCTAAATATTGTCCATATTTAGAGCAGCTGAGCCTGGCAAGGAGAACTAATATCTCGGACTTCGGTATCAAGTCACTTGCTTCAAAATGTCGGAAGCTGAAAAAGTTAAACGTCGATAATTGTTCTAAAATAGGCGACATTGGGTTGAGAAGTTTGGCATCTAAGTGCCCTCAACTGGAAACTTTAATAGTCGCCAGATGTCAAAAGGTTACCGATAAAGGACTCAGCGCCGTAGCTAGGAACTGCGTTAATCTTCGAGTCTTAAACATCGCCGGCTGTCGCAATGTGTCTGACAAGAGTATGTTGGTTCTTGGCAAATACTGCTGTAACCTACAAGAAATTAACTTGAAGGATACAAACCAAATTACCATTTATGGCATAGAAAATTTGTTTCGATACACGCCACGCATGTCCCATATAAAATTGGGTATCATCCGTGACAGCGAGAACACCATAGCCGCGTTACAAATCATTGTAGAGCACTGTCATCATCTACAGTTTGTCACATTTCAGCACTATAGAAATCCACGAGTTCAAGGTGGAGTCCGCAAAATTGATAAAAAGAAACTTGCACCATTTATAAATAGCCTGCGAGCTTGTGTCGTGACACAAAATCGTTGAAAGTCTTTTTCTTCAGCACCGAATTGCTAGAAAATTAACTCTTCAGCTCTGTGATTGTGCACCCATGTAAACGGTTGTGACCGTAGGTGGTTGGTCAAAAATGAAACAAGTATTTGACACACCAAGCCACAAAGTCATCTCGTGGGAGTAGTTTTTGACACAAGACAGGTTTTGATCAGTCCTGCAGTATGATATGGCGGAAAAATCTGACAGGCTCGCTCCACATCTATAATTTTTTTGACTAGAAATTTTGTCCCCAGGGGAAACATTTTGATAAACTTTTTCAGTAAAATGTCAATTCTCCACCCTATGCCCTACCCCCCTTCCCTGCGAGCATAAATTGATTGCGAAAAAGATTGCGGGAAGGGGGGGGGGGGGGGGGGGGGTTAGGGGGTGCAAAATTTGGGGAACAGAGCGCACCCCCCCACTTTGGCCGGTGGCGCACTAA
>JAOCPT020337807.1:0-13440 GCA_026546935.2 Palythoa grandiflora | reverse complement strand
CATCTGATTATTAGTTTTGACCAATGGCCTTTCATCTATTTGCATTTCTGTACCTATATAAACCCTTCATTTTCTCACCTTTTGCAGATGCTCTGACGAAGGGCTAACGCTCAAAACGTCAGCTTTCACAAATTCCCACGGCGATGATGATTTGTTTATCGACATTACTTCAAGTTTGTATCCACTCGCCGACGTTTTAAAAAAACTATTTACTGAAAGTTATAAAGGGGGTTATATACTATGCTATGTTGTAGTTGCTAGAGGTATTTTGAAGCTGAATCCAACTTTATAATTTGATTCAAAATGTGCCTTTTAGCCATCTGTTTGAGCCGCGTATATGCTTTAGTTTTAGATATCATTTATGAGAATAAATTCAAATTTGTCTCAAAAGTTTTATTTATTACTTGTTAGGAAAGCACGCGTCTGATGCCATTATCCACAATGTCGGTACCAGAGTAAACCTGGGAGGAGGAAGATACGAACAATCGTCTCAGTACACTGCAGCAAACGGCATGAAGATAACATCCAGCTGTGCTGCCTCCTCACATTATTACCTGGCCAGATTGTTTGATCAGACGTATTTGACAGGAGGATATGACTTCTTTTATGCACAGTGTAGCTCGGTAACACTCACTACTGACCTAGGAAAATCCACTTTTGTCAATCACATAAGGCTGTACCCATACTGCAACTCTGCATCCGACTTTAAGGTAATGTTTTCGAACGTAAGTTGTAACTGTATGTAACTTTTAGAACTTACCTTGTTTAGGTATGCATTAAAGAAGTTTATTATATAAAGAAGAGTGTCTTATAGGTTTTTTCTGCCACTGAGAAAAGCCGTATCTAAACACACGTAAAAATACGATAATTTTACGTGTGTGAATATCACTTTTCAGCCAATAGTGACTTTGTTTTTCCGAAAATTTTCAAAATACGCCAAATTGCTTAAAAGGCGATTATAAAGTACTTCCGGAAATTTCCGAAAATTTCCGAAGATTTTCCGAACACTTCCGAAGATTTCCGAAAACTGTCGGATAGTTCCGATGATTTCCGAAGATTTTCCGTATACGTAGGCATGGAATAAATTATGCAATACTTTCTCGTGGTAAATGTTTATATAAAAAACAGAATAATACATAGTCGCTTGAAGATACGGAATTTATTTTCTTGTGTTCAAATTGAACTTCTCGAAAATAAATTCCATATCTCCGCGCACCTATGTATTATTCTCTAAATATTTCTACTTGATCTTTTGGCAGTGAGGTTGCTTGAGTAAGGTGAAACGCAAAACGCAATTGCACTAACAAACGTTAAAAAGTGATAGCATTTTCATGTTGAATATTGTACTGGTACTATGACTAGATTCCCATATTCCTCATCTTTTTAACATCTGTTTCGTACTATGTTTATCCTTGTTCCTTATTATCCCACTTACTGAAATTTTTATTTCCAATAATCATTTTAAGGAGACCAAGTAAGTAGAGTTTGTAACACGTTCTTTTTGTAATCATAAGTCCTAATTTAGCTTTACTCCTAATTGTATCTGATCCAACGAGTGTACAATGTTATGCAAAAAGTACAGCAACTAACTGTATTTAGACTTCACGTATTTTATTTAAGCATTATGAGGATAAGTATAGGTGAATGTTTGTTTTCTTATTTGCCTCATTAGCACGCGTGCCTCTCTTTGTAACTGAGGTTCATATTGAGAAGTACTGAATTTTAAGAAGAGCTTTCCAAAATAAACCACTTTTAGTAAATGAGACGGATATTGTTGAATACTGTACTTGTGATGTGTTTTTAAATATTGGAAATTGTACAAAGAATGCAATAACTCATTATCGGTTTTGCCTCCCAGTGGTTTTGCGTTTTTCGGACACCGATATCTACTTTGAAACTGCATGTATAGAAGCGATTTTTGGTCGCTAACCTCGATTTCTTTGCCGTTCTCAGGTCTTAAACTTGATTTATTTTTATCTTTATGTTTTTCCACCTAAAGTTGCACTTATGAAGCAGAATATGAACAATGACGTTGGAAAAGATTCGCCATTTACTAACGAGTGCGTTTCATATTCAGGTTTCTACTTACGATGGTAAAAGCACGGTGGATGTCACTGGAGGCTTTGTTAAAATGTCGTTAGGTTGTATCCAAGGATCCTTTATTGATCTTTCTGTCTTGAGGAATGCAACCAAAGTAATCCTTTGGTTGAGACATAGCAGCCACGCGGCACTAACTGAACTGGAAATATTTACTGAGGGAAAGGAGCTATGGGAGAGGTAAGCAACAACAGCGATTCCTTATTTATCAAATGCTTTCGATAAAATCTATTAGTAGCATATGCAACAGCTTCATTTATATTTCTAAAGTATATGAGTGATGGCTAACTATCTGTTCCATTTTGGTTTGTTTGTAATTCCTTTTCAAACTTTAACTTCAATTCATTGTTTATAAGATAAACAATTGTTTGTTGGTTTTAACTCCTTCATGCATTTTGTGTCTACTTGCGTGCAGTTAGTCAGAATTCATAATTATTGAAGGTAATAATTTGGCACACAGATACAAGTATCGCTCTTTGGACAGTGCAAAAACTTGGATTGAACCTGATGCTCGTGTGAGAGTTCACCATTTCAGCGAGCTTCACCTCAATGGTGGAGGCCAGCTGGCGGTCATGCCAGTCATGGATGTTTGGAGTGCGGTTGAAGTGACAATTGGTCAGCTCCTTGGTGACACCAGTGGAACGTTGCATGTTGGCTACAACCAAAGTTTTAAAATTGAAGTAACGAGTCCAGACGTGCCGTTTAATCTTCGCGTTTATGAAAGAGGAGAGATAGATTTACCGAGGCGAGCGTTTCTTCACCATGTCAACTTTCACTCATCGGGAAAGGTACTTTTATCTACTTACAAACTTGAATATATTTTACTATTAGTAAACTGTTTCTAAAGTGCTTTTACATATTTTAGACAACTCTACCTCTACGACTATCTCTATCGAGTTATCTCTCCTCCCCCCCATATCCCCGCTTGGGTTGTCTCGGCTACATGTGAACGATTCGGCCCGAGGTATTTCGGGGGAGGTGTGGTAGGGAGGAGGGGGGCAGATATAAATCTCCCCCTCCCGAGACAACTCGTTTTAAATGAACAGGTCCTTTGAGAAGTTTTAGAAGTCCGTTAGCATATTAGCATATTAACATCAATAAGCTAATTAGCATATTAACATCAATAATTATTTCCCTAAACTTTCAGAGTTACAGAAAGTATATTTGAGAGTTTTTAGTTTTTAATTCGTTTTAACTTGTGTGTTTGTGAGGCACACGCGAGTTTAGCTGAGGCATAATGTCACTCACTTTTGCGTGAACACATAACGAGTGCAGCTTGAACAATATTTCGCCTCTGTCTCGTGGATGGGTTGATCGCTGCTTGAAACATAGTTGTTGTTTCTTACGGTGAAGTATGAATTAACAAGTAACTGAGCGAATAGTAATGGGGATATTCTTAGGAAAATCAAGAGAAAATTATAAACACACAGGTTTTCCAAGGGCAGGGCTTTGATATTTATATAGGTAATAGTAATAATAGGTATAATGTTATATAAGTAAGAAACCGCTAAATTGACTATTATCATCACTACGCACAGCCAAATAACGAACTTCTTTAAATCGTTCCTTTTTGCAAGCCAAATGGTGAACGTGTTTGCTGTAAATGCTTTAACCGCCCTCATTCTGATTGCCTGCAGAGCTTGCTCAATCAGTAAGATCGCGAGGGTACCATTTTAGTGGCCGATACTTGCGGGAGTTTTTTTCTTATCGCTTGATGTCGCTTTTATCTTTGATCTATTCGTGTCTAAAATATCTACTGAATGTTCTTCGGTTATTGCCTGTACAGTTATTTGCATGTGTAGATACTTGCACAAAAAACGCTCAGTATTTTAGATATTTTGGCCTTGGGCAAGGGTGATAATAATAATAACACGATCTTTGTCTAGCAAATAGTTTATATTTGCCCTCGTAGCATCATTTTCTCTCTCGCTGCAATGAGACGCAAAGGATACTACTCCGGTTACAAATAAACTTCATGCCATCCAGAAGTCATATCATTATCCTACTAAATGCTTGATAACCTTAGGACCATTATGCATGTAAGATTAAAATTCTGCTTCAGGCTTTTCAAGAGCAGATACTGCCAATTTAGCAGTGATTTTTTTGTTTTTATTTATTCATTTACCTTTACATTCATGGTCCATCCATCGATCATAAATATATTTTGTAACAAAGTTTATAACCGATTTTTTAAAAAATAATCCTGCACAGATATCAGGTCTGGACGATTTGTATGTGTTCGATGGTGGGTCGTTCTACGGCGATTCCAACTCCAGTCTGGGAAGAAACACGTTTTCGTCTGAATACACCCTCGGAACACTTCATGTACAGGACAACGGATCCTTCGAGCTACATTCTCTCCAGAGTCACATCAATACTCGCCTGGAGCTCACCAACTTGACGGTATGTTCTATATAACAATAAAAATATGTGTGTATAAGAATTTTGCAATCGCCTTCTAAGTTCGATCTGAACACCAGCTACGAGACTGAGGGGTGATGGTTGATGTTACTATTTAAGCTATAATTTTATACTTCCATCAACAACCCCTTGATTAAAGTCGATATGATGATTTTCAGATCTACGGTGGAGGGGACTTCGTCTCGAATAACCGCTTAAATATTATAGCACATCATCTTCTGGCTGTCTACTCCGGTGGTAAACTAACTCATAAACATCTTGGATATCGGGCAGAAAAAGGAGGACTGTGGAACTCATTGCTTTCCACCATGGGTCCCGGCAAAGGCATTGATAACATCGTCGGAGCTAGTGGCGCAGGATATGCTGCAACTGGTGGAAACGGAAGGGCTACAAAGCAAGTTGGCACCTTCTATGGATCTCTATACACTCCTTGGGAATATGGAAGTGCTGGTGGTTCCGGGTTACATTACGGTAGTAGAACTTTTCTTTTGTTGTGTCTTTTTAACTTAAAGAGGCTCCATATTGTATTCCTTTGAAAATAGGATGTTTGGAGAGTTTTGTTACTTGATGTTTAAAGTGTTTTATTTTCGTTGAGTGCTACTCGAAATCTTATCTTGTGATAAAATTGTAACCCTTTTTCTTTGCAATGATATTAGTTATTTTTGGATAGCATACTTAGTATGGGTTATTTGTCAATTGTTGGCTTAATCTTGGAAAAGTTTTGATTATTTTCCTGATCTAAGCACCGATGCTACGTTATCAAAGTCGTACCATGGAATTACTAACCTTTTTGAAAACATTTTTTTCTCCTTTTTTTACATTAGGAGAGCTGTATTTTGGTAACTACCGAACAAGGTCCGTTTCTAGCTATGGTAATATTTTGACTCGCGGAGGGCAGGGTGGAGAAGGAGGTGGGGTAATACGGGTGTACACCCATCATCTCATTCTTGATGGCCAGATAACTTGTAATGGCGAGGATGGACCAGCACAAAGTACCGCAGGTGGAGGAAGTGGAGGAAGTATTTGGATTACCTGCAAAGAACTGAGTGGATTTGGCTCGATAAGTGTTAATGGAGGCGCAGGTTCACCATCCAGTGGGGGAGGGGGGTCGGGAGGTAGGATTGCTGTTTACCATCAGACCATGAGCAAGTATAACGGTTCCATATCAGCCAAGGGAGGAACAAGTGCTATAGAAGACGGAGGTCCTGGAACCATTTATTTAGAGACTAAAAATGAGTCACATGTTAGCTACAGGGTGTTGAAAGTTGATAATACAGGTCGAAAATACTCGTTAGCTCTTGGTAAGAGGGGATATTTACAACATGGAATCTATAGAGATATAAGCGGTATTGGCTGTGTTTTGTGGTTCAACGAGACGGAAACTTTCGCTTTCGACGAGTTTTACATCTACGGAAATGTACACGTTGGCCTCTATGGAGGTGGCGTCAGTCAAAAAGTCCACTTTTACTCGCGTAAACTATTTGGTGATCGGAATGCAATTTTCCATATTGGTAGAAATCAAATCGTTACCTTTGACATTGTTGATATCTACTACCCAATTAATACCCACGTATATAGAAATGGCTCCATTGAAGTTCCTTCTCGGCTCTCTCTCCGTGAGGTGTGGATGGAGGTTAACGGAACACTATCGGAAGCTCATGATTACGTCATTGACCGCAGCGGAGAGCTGTACTTGTGGTCTGCAGCGCATTCTAAGGATGAGAAAGCGGGTGTCTTCGTGTTTGGTAATATTTCGGTTCGTTCTAGGGGAAGATTATATCTATCATCTCAACCCCAAGGCGACCAGATTATTCTCAATACAACGCGATTTGTGGTGAATGCTGGAGGAGTGGTAAAAGCAAACAACCTTCTCGTGTCAGCTGTCAATGCCACTGTTGATGTTGGAGGTAATGTTGGCTGGAAACTGCTTTATCAGACATTGTGCGTATTGCTTAGCATTAAAAACTTGTTACGGCTTAATTCAGCACTTCAAATTTATTTTATCTATAGCGATGTTTTGAAACGCTTATTTTACGCGAGCATAAGTCACAGTTATTATGGGTAGAGAAAATTTTTCGCCTCCGCCCATTTACATTGTAAGTTCACTGAGACAGAAACTGATGAAATATGGAGCATGGGATGTTCGTGTGTAAAGTGTAACACGTGTACTTTTACTCGTTTTGACCAGAAAAGTAATTATATCTGCCGTAGAGTTCAGTTCAAGGCAATGTCTAGAGGACCCGTAATGGCGATACGTTACTCCTACGTTGTTTTAGAGAGTCTCTAAGTGACCCCTGCTTTGCTGAGTCGCATCTAAATAGTAACAAAATATCAATATTTGCTTATTTATTCAACTATTTATGTATTTTTACCAGGCCAAGTGACTGGTGACTACCAAGGCTTTGGCCCCGGTAAAGGCCCATCTCCAGGACCACCTTCGGCTTCAGTCACGAGGGGTGCTGGAGGAGGTGGACACGGTGGGCGTGGTGGCCGGGGTTCTAACCAGTTTGTCAGTTCGACCTCGTATGACTCCCTTTATTTTCCAACAAAATTTGGCAGCGGAGGAGGGAGTGGACGAACCTACAGTGGCGGCAGTGGAGGTGGTATTTTAATGTTCAATGTGTCTTACATGCTGCGGTTAGAAGGCAAAATATCTGCCAATGGAGAGTCTGCAGACGGACAACACAAAGACGGTAATTGTCACTGACATTGACATTGTTATAGAATTTAATAATTCAAGCTCAATCAGTTGATGTCGTATTTGAGGTCAGATATGACATTCCGACGTTCTTCCAGATATGACTATCCGAAATTCTCTAAAAATCATTCATGTTACCTACGCCACAATTTACTTTGAAACCAGTTTATCATTAGATTAACGAAAAGCTTTAGTTTAATGTTTTAGGAAATCGTCAGAGAACTAATTGCATCAGTAGGAAAACGCATTATTGTTTTGCTTTAGATCTTGGAAAGTGAAACGCGTGTTTAGTTTTTCCCAACGTTTCAGGGTTAAATATATCCATTTTGAAATCAATGGTATCACGATTTAATCAGCAGCATTAATCGCACTCTTGATCTCCCCATCGCATTGCAGAAAAGACTACAACAGCCAATCAGAACCGATGAAAAAACTAATGTACAGTGTTATTTTTATGACATTTTGACAACGCAAAAACATTTGAAAAAAACAAAAAAATAATTTTAATTAGCACATAAAAGTTATTTCACAATGAATGTAATTACTTGGTAATTTACTTTGTGTTGTGCAATTTTAGACTGAAATAATAGATTTGATTTATGAATGGCTGCGATTTTTATATTCTTTTGTCTACATTCAAATTAGCCTACCAAACCTCGTTCTTGAGTTAAACTTTCAAAAGAATATGTTAACCAAAACGAGGCTTGGTAGGTTAATTTAAATAGAGACAAAAGGATATTAAAATCGCCGCCATTTATGAATAAGGTCTATACGTGTTACGCGCTCCCATTCGATTTTAATATCACGCGTATGATTTTTAGACAAAATTGTACTCTGATCAGCTCAATTACCATTTTTAATTATATATTTTTTGTTGCGACATTTGGCCTTAACTGTCTTTAGATTTAGTGTAGACAATCGAATGGGGCTGAGTTGAATGTGGGAAAAATAAAGCGTCTTTTGGCCAAATTTAAGTTTATTGCGCGAACCTGCAGGCAAGGGAGTTCTTTCAATTTGGTCAAACGACAAGTAATTTTTTCCAAATGGGACGAGGACCCATTCGAATTTCCTGTTTTAATACTTCAGGAAATAAACACACGTGAACTCGTGAATTTAAAAGGTTTTAGAGACTTTTTCTTCAACCGAGTTCTAAGACAACACCGTCAACGTGGCTTTTTTCTTCACCCTCAGTTCGCCAAAAGAGTTTTTATATTTGTTAACATTTGCTCACGCTATCGACCACGAAACCTAGTTGCCTAAAAAGTTTGCAGTTGTACATGTGAAATTTCAAATTTGAGGGCAATTGCAGATAAACTGAGGTCCAAATTAGTCAGATTCACAAACACATTTGTCGCCAATGTTGTTGAAAAAATTGTAAATAGAAAGCTTGAGAGTTCTTACTGGGAGATTTACTTTAAGTCTGGCTGAATCTCTCACTTTTTTACAGTTTTAATGTTTTTCAGAATTATTAAATTTATATTTCGATATGCTTCTTAGGCGGCGGTGGATCGGGTGGAACCATCATTTTGGAAACATTTCATTTTGATGGCGAGGGGTCAGCCGAGGTGAATGGTGGCACGGGATATGCAAGAGGACTTCCTTACGGTGGCGGAGGTGCTGGAGGTCGAATCGTTCTCCGCCATCAAGGAAACAGCACCTTCCTTGGCACACTGCAGGCCTATGGTGGCGATAGCAAGTCCCAGCGGGGTGGCGCAGGCACAGTGTACATCAAGGACAGTTCGAACTACAGTTCAACTTACCGCAAGCTTATCGTTGACAATAATCAGCCGCCATCAGGAGTATTTCTTGTGGGAGAAATCAAGGAGCTTCGTCTGGAAGGAAATCCTTCTGGATACGGTAGTTATTTTACTACTTCTTACGTTGCACCAAATGGGATACGCCTTATCACAAGCGGTACCCCCAAGTGTTTCCGTCCGGATCGGTTCAGGCCAGCAATTTGTTGGAGTGGAAATGGAATCCTTGCGAATTTGTTTCTGAGTTCGTCATCTTGGTATTACACATCTGCAACACTCGTGACAATAACGTATCAGTTTCCATTAGCTTTGTTTCTGGAGTATGTTACCGTTGATCCAGCGTGTGGGTCGTCTGATTATAACACACAGCACATGCTTATGGTGTTTCATAACCAAGTAAACATTTTGTCTTCCACCAACTGGATCGATACTACGGGATGCCAGTCTGGTCAGCCTGGTAGAACAAACATACAGAAGGATGCAGACAAGGTCGGTTTTTAGATATCCAGTTCCTTTTATTGTAGTGAAGTTTGATATATCATACTTATGTAGCTGTTGTGAACGATTCGATTTCTAAGCGCGAACGTCGTCCCCGCAATGCTCAGATGAACCCCTAACAGCCGGGCGTCTGATTCCTAATCGAATTTTGAATTCCCGGGTATTTTACCATAGAAGAAAAACTATTTTCTAGTTTGTTTGCACATCTGGTTTTGAATTCCTATGGTTTCTTTTCAAGGCTACTTGGTTTCGACGTAATAGAGATAATACTACTTTACGTAAGGTAGTAAGTTTCTATTACGTCGAGAATTACAGGCTTTTTTATAAGAACCAGTAAATTTTGCCGAGGCTGATTGTGCTTAGTTTTTTGGCGATTTCATTCTCAATTTGTTCTTAATTTGTTCTTAATTTGTTCTTAATTTGTTCTTATTTCTGTGAGCAGTTTTTTTAATGAAAATAACAAAACAAAATAAAACAAGGTATTGGAAAGGTAATGAAACTCCTTGCACCACACATGTATTGTACGGCTGGATATAGAGGCGAGCTACCTTCATTGTTTGTTGAGCAGTCTTTACAGTTAATCGTTTATGTTTTATTCTGTATCACTAAGTTTTAGTCAAGCCTCAGCCTGAGCTTGTTCTTAAATTGTTCTTAAATTTTGGCAAATTTGAGCCTCGTTGTTCTTATAAAGTTATTCTTATAAAAAAAGGGTGTAAGTAAATAAACTTTCATAACCATACCCTGCATAAACAGTAATCCTCGATTGCTGCGTTTGGAGACCTCAAACACAAAACCTGCTGTGGGCACGCAGTATTACATCACGGAAGTCTACTAGATTAAAACACGTCGTACATATACATACTTCACTAGTCTGTGATATGATTACTTCTAGTTTTAAAGGAACGATGTTTTTGTGTTACAATAAGTCGTCCCATTATGAGATTCTAAACTCAAAAGCCAAGAAAAACAACTTGGGCTTCTGTTTTTCTCAAGAAGTGCGACAAAATATTGCCTGCAGCTTGAGAATTCAAGCTTTCAAGAATTCATTTGATCAACTCAAGAATTCAAGCCTGATTCTAAACAGACACTAAAGCTCTCACACTGATACTGATAGCTATAATTCTAATTTTGGTTTATTCTCAGCTTGCGCTCGGTTTTACACAAAATTTATTACATGTTATTATAGCGTAATTTTGATATCCTGAAATTGCTAGATTATGGTTTAACTAACTAAGGTGTGTTTGGCCGATTTTATTTACGTAAACAAACAAATTCATCTTTAACTTTTAAATTTAGGGTTGAGTTGTCATGAAAATAACAAATTCAGAATACACGTCAATCTACACTTTCAGTACAGTAGTTCTTCTGTCTCTTTTATCTAAAATCGCTATTTAACTCAAAGTTCACTTTAAATCAAAATAATCAAGTCAATAGTTTCTGACATAAACTCGCTTGCGAAGAAGTAACAAACGCTGAGGGAAAAATGCAGGGGTGGCCTAAAATGCATATTGATATTGTAAAATGCATATTGATGTTGCATATTGATAATGCATGAAGTGCATGATATAATTATAAAATCCCCTGTAAATGTGGCCGATTTAATATCTGGGAGAGAAAGAAAGGAAATGTGCCACGAAAAGGAAAAACCGTCAAACCTCAAGTAAAATTAAATGGCTGGACACGATGCAACAATACGGAAGTCGAGGGCAAAGTGGATGACTTGAAGAAATGGCGATTCGCCAACAAAACAAAGTTGTGGTCGTTGACAAAGACAGTCACGTCCAAAACAAAGTTCGATATTGAGAAGGAACTCTAAAAAGAACAAGAACACGCATAACTACAAGGAATTTCGTATTATTTGAATAACAGCATTCTTTTACAAATAAATCAAGAAAATTTTCTGAAACCGGTTCTCCCTTAAAACACATGTACAAACATTCCGACAAGGCAAAGAAACAGTAGTAATTCATTTATGACGACTGAGAAGAATTTGTGAACCTTTATTATTATCACAGTCTATCTTTACTTGAAACACTTACTCAACACGTCGATTCGTCCATCATTTTTAAGAATCTCCTGCACTATCTTGTCGACTGATTCATCAGAGCAGACATCGAGTTGTCTTACAAGAAGAGTCTTCCCCAAAACCTCTTTCCCCTCCGTCTCCAGACTCGCTTTCTTCTCCAGGTTTCTCATTGTTGCATAAACCTTAAAACGTTTCTTTTCATCTTTGGCCAGGAGACGAGCAACAGAAAATCCAATACCCGTTGAGCAACCAGTGATCAGCACAGTTCTTATTCTTGCCGCCATCTTTGATGAACTTGCAACTGGAAGTGAGAATCTAATTTCTGCGTGACCGAGAATTTTAAATAAACGGTCACGTACGGTCACAAGCGCGTGACAATTTTGTGCGTTGTTGCCACTAATGGAAATAAAGTGCGAACCTTAATTTGAGTCACCCTGTTTAATAAAATATTTTTCAAAAGTCGGCTCGTAAACACTGACATTCTAAGATTTTCAATGCTGGCTCAATAAGAATTTTTTCTTTGTAATCGTTGAGTTTAATTCAGATGAATTTAATTCACATCAAATTCGTCAATTAGTCGACGCAAAACCTAGTTCATACGTCGAGTTAAATTTAGACGAATTCGATTCACATCAAATTTTGTTTTCCTTCTATTCAACCGTATCGTATCTTCCTTATTTTTAGCAACTAAGCACTCAAACAAAACGCAAACTGCACTCGTTCCACAGGTTTTACAGCGATGCTTTGTTTGCCATTTACAGATGCAGATCGTGAACAATTTTTTACTCCAGAGAGCGATGTTATTTAGGGCCTGTTCATACGTCGCACAATCGTCGAATTCAATGCTATTCTGCGACGTATCAAATTAATTAAGTTCGTCCTAAGGATTGAGTTTGTCCAAGACGTTTTATACGTCTTTCGAAGACGGATACAACTCTCGTTTCAGACGTCGCACAAATGAAGCATTAAATTAAATGCATACATTATATTGATACCAAATGAATTATAATAATGTTCAAATATTCAGCCGGCAGACTATCGTGGCCTGGTTCCATTACTGCGCACGGTCGCAACTTTGCTTTGGCGCCATTTTTGTCTTTTCCCCCGTGCGCAGTACTGGGAAATGCCTCGTGTGGTTTCCGGCAGACTCGGGAAACGACAAGGGTTCATGTTTGAACTGTTTTATTGTTTTCGTTCTGATATTTATTACGGAGAATATTACAATATCACTTATTTATCCTGATAAAAACAAATTCCGAGTTTACACTTTTAACTACGTCTCCCATATTTGAAAAATATTACATCGATTTTCACCAAATTTGAATTCTCTAAAACATTACTTGTTTACCCTGATAAAAACAAATTCCAAGTTTACACTTCTGACTACATTTTCATCTCCCATTTGAAGAACCTGTCATTGATTTTCACGACGTTTGAATTCTCTATGGGATCAGTAAACTTCTTTCTTGCTTCCGACTTAAAAGCTTCTGTTGTCTGAAACCTGAAGTGCGGATTCTCTGCAAGAACTGCATCCTTCACAATCTGCGCCACTTCGCTGACCGGTTGATGCCATCGAGTTGGCACAACATTGGCAGGTAAAAACGAATCTATAAATGTTTGAAACAACTTCATTGACTTTTCATCGGCCGTGTTGCCCATATCTTCAAGTGCCCTTTGCACGTTGCTTGAAAACTTGGTTTCGGTGGGTCCTGGTTCAATGAGAACAAACCTGTAAAGGACATTATCAAGTTCATTAATAAGGGAATATAAACACAACTTTTTGAGGGAGCGAAGCGCGAGGGCCGCAAATGACACTACAAGGGCGCAAATAAACAATATTTCCGAAAAAAGTCATGTCATTATCATTATTAATAATATACATGAAAAAATTACTCGATTCTGATTGGCTGAGGAACAGTGCATTTTTGAGGTAACACAGTGCAAAA
>JAOCPT020336994.1:0-13442 GCA_026546935.2 Palythoa grandiflora | reverse complement strand
TTAGGTGCTGGTTGATTTTGATCAACTTTCTCAATTATTCCTCTTTGCAGTTGGTCTCTGATTACTGTGTCATATTCTTTAATAAGTCCTTCTGCTTTCAGTCGTCGCACTAGGCCTGTCAACCTAGCTTGGCACAATTTAAAATGGTCTGGCAGTGGGGGATGGTCTTGTTTCCATGGCAATTTTACTTCATAGTGATTATTACTGAATGAAATGTTTTCTTTAAACTGATCATAAACCGACACTTCATCAGATTTAATTCCGATAGCCTCTAAGTCCCAGAACTGGGTTAATGTCTTTTCCAAATTCCTTGTTTCTGTTAAGTGTTGATCTGGGGAATATTTATCCATGTCAATACGCAGTGTAGTAATATTTACTTGAGTAGATTCCGCTCCTGGTGCATCAGGAACTGCACCCGAAAGCACCCAGCCAAGGCTTGTCTCTAATGCTACAGGACCACCCTCCCCCCGTGAAACACCACCCGTAAAAAAGTTCCAATAGCGATCTGCTCCAATAAGAATATCAACTGGCAGTACACTAGGCGTAGTGATTGCACAATAATCTGCCATTCGTAAATCTCTCAAATGGGGGTAGTTTGCAGTCGCAAATCCAACAGCTTGATTTTCCAGTGGTGCACACACAGTAGGGACAGCATATGCATGTAACTCAGTAATCTCTTCAGACATCAAACCCTGTACAGATAGTTTCACTAAGTCATGTAATTCAAGGTTTCCTGTGGTTTTTCCAACTGTTTTAATTAGCAAAGTCTCTGTTCTGACAGTAGGACATTGCAATTTATCTCCTAGATACATATGAACGCTGATTTCCGGTGTCAAAGATCAAACGTGCATATATTTTGTGTTCAGGATTTTCCGGATTTGCTACAAGAATTCTTGCGGCTTGCATTAACACAGACGTGTTTGAGTCGATAAAGGAAGTAGTGGTTGACTTAGCAATAGTCGAGCTAACTTGTCGTTGATCACCAGTATCGGTAGAATTTCTCTCAATTTGAGCACACAAAGAACTATGGTGATGACGGCTAGAACAATGGCGACATTTGACCGAGGATTGATCGCAAAATTTCGCTATGTGGCCACGTTTCAAACATACAAAACATCTTCCTTGTTTTCGAAGCACATTTTTCCTCTCTTTTAGATCCGTGATGATGTTGCAGTTTGCCGATGCATGTGTATTTTTGCAATACGTACATGTGATTTTAAAATTCGACGAAATCAATGCCGATGCACTTGGTTGAGTAAAATTTCCTTTTGAAGGAGTTTGACGAATTCCAGTTGAATTTATAGTTCCGATTCGTGCACCCGCACATCTCTTTCGAGCTTCAATTTCTGTTTTAAATGCTTTCAAAATCTGGTCGAGATCCCATTTTTCGTCATCGAACTGTCGACTGATAAGTAAGCGCAATTCTTCTGGATTTTTCGACAACATTATAGGAACTAACAGTGTTCCATACTGATCGGATGTGACGCCATTCGCTCGTAATCCGCTAACATGAATTTATACTTGATCATAGACGTGACGAATTTTCTTAATGTCAACGATCGATGAAACGCCTTGAAGTTTTAGTAGTGAATCCATATGTGAATTAATAATCATTTGCTTTTTTGCAAATCTTTCCTTCAATAAATCAATGGCAACATAATAATTTGCCGAGGTCAACTGTAAACCTGCTATGGTTGATTGCGCCGCTCCCTCCAACAGAGTACGCAAATGAGTAAATTTTTCCACCTCAGAAATTCGATCATTGCCGTGAATAACCGCTTCGAAAGAATCCCACCATTCCTGCCAATTTTTCGGATCTCCTGAATAACGCTTCAGTTGTAGCTTTGGCAGGCGAACTTGTGACGGAAGATGAAATTCACCGAAACTATGTTGGGGTGAAACCGTCGGCTGGAAGATATGCTGAAATCCCGACACTTCGGCCTTCGCTTTCTTTTCGAGCAAAGTTGTTATTTTGATAATTGCTCCGTGAAGACGCTCGCTGTACCTTCCTGATTCTTCTATCTCTTGTGCAATTGAGTCTTCATCCACTTGCTCCAGAATTTTTCCGTCTAAATTATTGATAATCGCAAGTCTTTCCGAAATACATGTTTGTAAACATTGAAATCGCTCTCCGAGTTCTTCCGTTCCACTACTTTTATCTTGTAAACATATATCTAGATCTGCAATCAAATTGCTTCCATAAGCGCGATGACCCGCTCGTATTCGTAGTAATTTCTTTATTTCGCTAGTTTCTGACATCGCGGCTCGAAGGACCATATAATAAATTTTGTTTCCTTTAATTTCCTTTCACACATGAGACACAAAATCCGACTGTAAAAAGTATAAAACTAATCTCTCCTAGTTCACACGTGGGGTGATTGATATCAACCAATCAGAAACAAATGACAACCAAACGGAAATGAAGTAACTGATATAATGTATAAGCAAACAAAACAAAACTAAACTCAGTTCTGGGGTTTTCACAGGAAGCACCAGCTCCAATGGGCCTTTTAGGCTCTTAAAAGGATTTAGCTTTCTGCTGCTGCTGCAATTTTGTCCATCAATCCTTCAAAGGCTTCTACATCGCACGAACTATTGAAAATTGCAGTCACACTTTCATCTTCTGTCAACAACGACACCATCTTGATTATGGAAGCACACCAACAAAATCTCATGAACATGTGCGGGCTTAATGTCAAGTGTAAAAATCAGTAAAAGTACTTAGACAATAGATTGTTTATGTGACTGTATAGGAATGTCGTTGATTTTGCAAACCAATCGATATAGCACGTGAATTCAAAATTGCCTATATTAAAAACGAATATACTCGTGAATTGCACTGAAAAATGCGATACCGTAAACGAGTAATCTGTGAATAGCAGTTATTTTCAATATAATTGAATCTCAATCTGTAATAAAAGAAACAATATAGCGTCTAGTGTTGAACCTACCACGAACTAATTGGAATCTCACGTTTTCGCGTCTCTAGCTGTTTTTCTTCTTCCTCCATCTTGTTTCTCTCTGCATTAGAAGTTTCTTTCCAATCTGGACTTACTAGTGGCTTGTCTACATAAGGACCAACCTCGGCATAATTTATTTTATTGCTCTTAGTATCATGGCGGATTTCAGCGTTCTCGTCTACTTCCATAAAATCAGAATCTTCTGATGAAGATTCATGAGAAGGTTGTTCAAACTCTGATTCCATGTTAAACTTATCAGCTATGTTAGAAAAAACGAGAAAAAGAAACAGCACAGTATATATCGTTTTTATTCACGAATTTTTTATATCACAATGGGGCTTGAGTGCTATAATGCGAAAAATGAGTGAATAACGTTATCAAGGTTTTAATAATTTGCAATTTGCTTATTACACACATTTAATAACATGTTTGTTACACAATTCAGGGTTTATGAATCGACACAGTGACACTAAAATGATTCAATGGAAATATCAGTATCTACATCTCTTCACCCATTTCGTGTATTTTTCTGGTTGTTTTTCACCTTTGTGACTTAAACAAAGAAGAATTATTGTTAGTTTCTTTAAATTTGGAAGAATATATGTACTCAGATTTATGTGGGCAGGCGCAAAAAATATGACAAGACCATTCTCTAGATGACAAAAAACACCCCATAAGATATAAAAGGATGCTTGTTGCTCGAAATTCTGCACTGCCTCCTAAATCTGTTATATATAAAGAAAAAATGATAACATAAAGAATGATATTGTACATTGTAGCAAGAAAAGAATGTCATCATGGCAATGGACCTAGTCATACTCTTTGTTCGGCGTATTAAGACCATTGTTGCCTGATCTTTGATGTGTAAGGTCTGGCAAACATGCAACTTTTTATTTTTTTTTACTTTTACTAACTGGATGTCATCCTTTGAAACAAAGGTGGCATCGTATTAAAAGTTGATTTCTTTGTTTGTTGCATTTTCTAAATGTGACTGCTTGCTGACTAACACGGTTATCTTGTCAGTGTCATTTACGAAGCACTTAGAACTCTCTGGTTGATGTTCTCCGTCTTGAACATGTTAAAATAACTACCGTAACAAGTAACAATTAAATCAAAATCAGTCAGTAAAATCCCACTGATCATGGTAAAAGATCTTGCACTATGAAAGTACCAAAGTTTCATTTCCTATTTTTTCATATCTTGCCATAAGCTCGTTTGCCACCTCCACGATTTGTAAGTTATTGGTATGGTCTTGCGGGTGTTCAGCAACAACACATGGTTGAAGCACCTTAACAGTCTCTTTGCTCTAAGCCAGGATTTTTTTTGTTGAAAACGAACGTTCACAAAAAGTACTTGTTAAAAGATTGACGTTAATCAGACACTTATGTCCATAATCAACCGCAGGAACAAAACCTCCTAAAACACTAAAATGCGCAAAGGCCACGATGAAAACTCGAACACCACCGAAATCCATGTACATAATAAAACAACAAAAACAACGAAATTCCCTAACATTTTACGTGTTTCCAGTCACATGATCAAGTCACATTATCTTTGTCAGATTTCATTGATTTGTTAAAAATGTCAAAGACTTAGGATGAGAGGGTCATTCTTTGTTCTTTATTGTGCTTGTGCTGATGATTGAATTTGTTAACTCCGGAAATTTAACAATAATGATTTCCTGCTCCTGGAAACTCGAGGACATATGCAATGGTTGTTAGTAGTGATGGCGCAGAGTACCCTTCGCAACTTCCTACTGAAACAGCTTTTGTTCCAAACGAAATTGTATATCTCTGGCCTGGTGAATAGTTTACTAAATGTAAACTGAATGTGATTTAAATACTTTTGTACATTGACCCACGTTTGCTCACTTTGCTTCAATTTTGACAAGGCATACATTCCAACGGAAGATCAAGATTGAAGCTATCGAAAGTGTATTAGCGGAATCAAGATTTTTAATCATTTTCAAAATGTTTCAAAAACATTCTAGTGTTTGTCCATCCATTAAAATTTTGAAAATATCCAGTTGTGGAATCAGATATTCTATCCTTTTGTAATCAGAGTAATGTCTGCGGATTTCTGATGAAGTGTATGACAAGTTTTTAGCAACAAGTAAAAGGTTTTTCCAGATTTATAGAAGCTTTGAAACTTGATTGATCAAAGTGTTCTTTTAAAATTGACGCATTGATCAAATCAAGCAATTCAAAATAAATTTTATCAATACAATTCCTCCGATGTTTTAAAAAAGGAAAGTGCACCTTGTATAACTATTGCTTGTAGCACATCCACTCTAAACTGAAAGAAAGCCTGTAGCTCAAAGCCGAAATATGCATCACCACCATGTGTTGGTCTTTTGATCAGAGAAACATGATCGTAGCCGCATACTTTGCATTCTGCCATCTTGCTAACTGATTTTTTTTTCTTAGTAAGTAAATTGTCGTAAATCAGTAAACAAGAAAATTATCATAAATCACATTTTTATATATTTTATAAACAAGTTAATTACTGGTACCATTCTGTCTCGTGGAAGCCATCAGTCAAGGTGTAAAGTTTAGCTTGAAGTTGAAGAGGCAGAGAACAATTAAGCATTAGCAATGTTGATTTGGTTCTTTATTTGTCATGTAAACCAATTGTGTAGTGCTGATCTTGTCTTTGTTAGTGGAAAAAATATATAGTTTTTTTTAATTGCAACTTTTTTATTACAAACGCCATGTGTGTTTTAAGCTGTGGAGCTTCGTGGGTAATTATTTCATTTTTTTTTGCAAGTCGAATGAGTGATCTCCAATTTTTAGAAAAGTTTCAAATATTTTAATTCTTCTGGTAGTAGAGTGAAGTTTTATTATCAAGTTGACTACTCTTCCAGCTGACTCCATTGCATGCAGTATCCCTTGTTCTGCATCCATCCAGGCCGTATCCCCTCAATGGTAATTTGACTGATGAAAACGGGAAAATGGCCAGACGAGACAAAGTCCTGAAAGAAACAATTGGATAATGTACATTGAACAAGAATGAGCTGTTTAACATATCAATTTCCATAACCTCTTATCAATAATACTCAAGAATGCTCAGAACTTCTACAGTCGTTCATAAACAAATGAACAATGACCATATTTCTCATCTCTGTGTCCTTTTCAGCACCAAGATCTATTGCTTGAGGGGCCAAACATAATCTTTCCATTTCCCCAAAGTGTGTTTTAAATATGATGATGTAATTCGGAAGCAGGCATAGGAATTAGTTTCAAGTCCTTCGACCAGTCATTGCCAGTTCAAAGGAGTTCAGAAGTACAACTGTCTTTCAGGGTGGAAAAAACTCCCAGAATGACCAGCATTGTGTACGGCCTGTTTTTCACCTATCCTATTTATATTTAAGCCGATTCTTTCCTTTGTTGATGGCACATGTTGTCCCACTTGTGCGAGACACTTGTGTGGGTTCAGATGGCTCGCTTGTCTCTTGTTGAAGTGTTATATGAACCCGGTCTTTGTTTAGAGCTTTTTTTAAGTCAGTTTCTCTTGGTTGCTGTCGTGTGCCTGATTGCTCGCAAATTCAGACATTTGGATTTTGAGAACTTTGTGATGGCATGACCTGCACAGTCTATGCTATTTGTTTTTGGAACTTTGTGATGCCATGCCCCCCACAGTCAAGGAATGGGACCATGTGTGTCAAAGGTCTTGTGCCTAAACACAAACACGATGTTAAAAAGGCTACCATCACTGTCCAGGTAGGGCAATGGGTTTTTCAATTCCTTCAGTGTCATGGACTTAAAAGCGCTGGCAATAATGGCACATATTTGCGTGGTGGTGACCCAAGCGAAAATGGTGTCAGTTGTCTTTTGTCCTTAACAGATTTTAGCATTTGTCCTGCCATTGTGAATTCGAATGTTATCGGATTTAGAGTGGTTGCAAGTATAAACCTCTTTTTTTTGACAAGATGTTCAAAAGTATTGTGAATTCAAAAGAAATCTGAAATCGAGAGTAATACATGTGTGTGTGTGTGTGTGTGTGTGTGTGTGAGTAATGTTTATTCGCAGGTAATGTTTGCAAATAACGTACCTTTTGAAAGCAATGTGTGTAATCTGCTCATTTATTACAGTTTTCTCCAATTGCAAATAATAATAAGAATAATAGTAATAATAATAATAAGAAGAAGAAGAAGAATAATAATAAGAGTAATAAGAACGGTGTTGAGGGAAGTATCTAAAAAGTACACCAGACATCATATGAGGGATGTTCCCCAGTAAACTAAGCTCTAAAACATATAAAATAAGTCTAAAATTAAAAATCTAAAATTCTCTACAGTAAACTTACAATATAATCTCCTCTAAGAGTAGAACTATGTATTACCAAGAAATGATATAAGTCAATGCTAAGAATTAGAAACACTTACAGATTCTGTTATATCATTAATTAGTCTGTTCCATTTGTTGATAATGCGGATACAAAACCCTCTATTTGAAACTATTAGTTCAACTATACATACTAGGAAGGTATTCTTATTACTATATTTATAATATTTGCAGTTGGAGAAAACTGTAATAAATAGTGTGCAACTTGTGCTTAAATGTACAGATTATGGGATCATTAGAGCCACTAAGCATTCTTCTGCATCAGGTCTTAGTTATAGAAATTGACTCAAGTTCAGCTTTTACTGCCTTACTGTTAGGCCTTGCTTTGGATTCATCAGCAACACACTGTATATTAACTTACCAATAAAGTTGCCCAATGTGTGGCTTACAATACGCAACATGTAACCAAAAGAAAAAATGTCACTGGCTTTTGATTAGATTCCTCCTTCAGCAAATTCTCGAGCAAGATGAGGGTATCTTTACCAGTCACATTTGTGCCAATATTTTTTTCCATCTTTGATCGCGCATGCATTTCCAAAGAGAATAAGGATGGCTTTAAAAGTGCCCCCGTTCTCTTCAAGAACTACGTTGTTGCCTTTAATGTCATTTAGCTGGACTTTTTCACTTTCATGGATGTACTTTATGGCGTTTGTAACGTCTAGCAACAACAACATCAAAAGCGCTGGCTTTGCCAATGTTTTCCTGAAGTCAGTGGCACGAGCTTTGGAAAGCCGCAAAGAAGCCCTTTTTACCCCATGAAACTTTGTGACAACCTAATATGTACCGCTTTCTTTACCCAAAACGCTAATAAAAAGGGGTTTGTTGGAGTGCCACAGTTTCTGGAGAATCTTCGCTTCATAAATTTTCTCATTGGCTGCCTGAAAGTCTTTAATGCATACCTCCGAATTTCCGCATTTCTCCGAATTTCTTAAAGCACACTCCAAATATGCTAGATCCGATTTTCTCTCCCCTCTTTACCATGTGCTTTCTTAGCTTTTATAGCTTCTCCAACTTTTTCCACATGCTTTGAAAGAGAACCACATGGCGATAAAATCTTTCTTTCTCCACTGCCATTTGAATTTTCGTTTCTGTCTGTGAGGACGGGATGCTTGACAGCAATGCACCATTTGGTTCTTCATCACACCATATCTTTTCTGGTTCGGCTGAATGCCCTGAAGCTTGTTTCTTTTTGATGCCTGATATACTCGAATTACACTTTCTTTTTTTCCCTTGCTCTCTCTCTTTTTTCTTTCCCCCTTTTTTTTGAGTTTTGCCAAATTTTTTCGATGGTGTGAGGTTTGTGATATCTTTCCATTTCTCTAATGTGTAGCTTGTCACTTACAAAAAACTTTGGATTGTGAACTGTTGAATTAAAATTCCAGTGCATCTTAACCGTAAGCATAAAGGTATTGTTTGGTTAAATGTGTAAAATCGCAATATCCATTCTGAGAAATGCTACACACCAGTTACCTTTTGACATAGTTAAACACAAGAGACAATCCCACAACTCGGCCTTCCAACACCAACACCCACTTCACAAGAACTAATTCCCACCTAAATCTCCCTTATTTCATTCCAACCATCCAATCAAATCCATTCACACACTAGGAGTCTTTCGTTACAACCGCAAATCATAAAGACCCCCACAAATCTCCCAGCTTCACCAGTCACTCCACATCAACCCACCCCCACCCAATCCCATTCGTACATCACATATGGACGAATTTTAACAAAATCCGAACACCATCAGCCTTCCGCAATACTGATACATCAGAGATGGTCTTACAGGGTTCCTAGTCCGAATACCCACTTAATATTAACCAATATATACGCTTTTTTAATTAAGAACAAACTTGGTTTGCCAACGAAGGCCTGTTCCTATGGCAGAGTTGTCGGAAGATATACAAACAAAAAACATTTGAATGCCGTAATGTTACGAAATCATTAAGTCTATAATTAATGCATCCAGTAAACAGTGTTCTTTTAAATCTGGGAACATCACGGAGTTTCTCAAACCATGGCGGCACAAATATCTATTACAGAGTTGCAAGGCCTGCATACGCTTTTCCCATAACCGGTACCAGTCAAAATGCGTGCGCACAATTTCTTTGCAGCAACTATTTCTTGTTTGCAGTAATTTCTTTGTTTGCAGCAACTATTTCTTGTTTGCAGTAATTTATTTGTTTGCAGCAACTATTTCTTGTTTGCAGCAACTATTTCTTGTTTGCAGCAACTATTTCTTGTTTGCAGTAATTTATTTGTTTGCAGTAACTATTTATTGTTTGCAGCAACTATCTATTATAACTATTTATTGTTTGCAGTAATTTATTTGTTTGCAGCAACTATTTATTGTTTGCAGCTACTATATATTGTTTGCAGCAACTTTATATTGTTTGCAGCAACTATATATTGTTTGCAGCAACTATATATTGTTTGCAGCAACTATATATTGTTTGCAGCAACTATATATTGTTTGCAGCTACTATATATTGTTTGCAGCAACTATTTCTTGTTTGCAGCATGACCATTGTTTTGGTTACTGCTGTGAACTATATCGTCTCGAACCGGTGTTCGCGCCAAAGGTCAACATCGCTGGCTATCGTGATTTACTGTGAGTATTTTGTTTTGTTTTTGCCTTTTAGGCAGACTATTAGTTTTATTTCCTTAACTTATCGCTAACCCTGAACATTTGGTCTCTTTCTTTTAGTAACTCTGAGGAATATGACGAAACGCATTTTCACAACGGTTATTTGTTCAACCAAATTCGAAGTCGGTCAACTAATCCCTACCGGCAAATTATCCTCTAGTTGCTGTGCCTTTTCAGTATGATTCGGGGCAATTCATTTTCTCTCAGCAACAAGAAATTAACAACCAAGGGATTGCTGTGCCCAGTGATATCAGTGAGAGTTTGTCCTCTCTAGGCGAAAATGTAAATATAATATTTAAGGAGTGCAAAACACGCAACTGAGTTCGTCTTCGCCGAGAAAAATGCAAAAAGTTCGTTGTCAATCTCATGGATAATAAAAATAAAATCCATGTCAATCTTCGCGAGAACAGCAAGAGAAATATTGTTGAAATATAAAACAGAACGAGCTCGTCGTCCGTGGGAGCCATGTTTACAAAAATTTTCCCGCCGATTTTTATATTTGCGGTGACACCGGCATCATTTCCTTCACCACGGGTAATTTTTTAAAATGTAACCGCTTTGTAAATAGTCACCGCGGGTAACCGGGAACCCAAGACTAACCCAAGCCGAGGTAGTTAACCTCGGTTAGAGACCGAGATGGGCACTAGTGTAACCACAACTATTAGTAATAACACTGAAAATGAGACAAAAATGACGGTACTAGAAATCGACAATTGCGATTACGACAGCTTGACAACAAAAACTACGATGATTGTGATGACTGTTACGATAAAGAAAACATTAAGATTAACAATTACTATGATGATGGTGTTATGATAATGACACATACGACAATAACAACCTATGATGTTGTTACGATGACAACGATCTGTGATATTATTACGATGATAACGATATATGACAATGCCGCTATGATTACGACTAACATGATAATTGTTACAATGATAAGGACCTGTGATAATGTTACGATGACAACAAATTATGATAATGCTGTTATGGTGACAACGACTCACATGATAATTGTTACAATGACAACGACCTATGATGATGATGTTACGACGACAACGAATTCTGATAATGCTGATACGATGACGACGATCGCTTATTGGCCGAGACAGCAGTGAAAACCTGTGCTAGTTCGTGATCGAGCAAAAAGGTTTTACAATTAACACACTTCTTGGACTCCGATAGAAATTCACATATTGAAAATTTCTATAAAAGTTCCTAATAATTTTGTGCTAATATAATACGAAGTCTTTTGTTAATTAATTAAGGTTGGCTTGCAAGCACTGCTTCAACCAGTTTATAAAATATATAGGAACTTGCACAGGACAACGGGAACGCCGACATTTATGACAAAGGACCATTAAGTAGCGTCCGCATTCAGCGATTTTCTTCAGTTCGTACAGGAATACTGTTATGTCAAACTAAGAGCCTATTTTTAGAGTTTTAATGAGACTTTATGACGAAGAATTTGTGTTGTCTGAACAGGTCATTTGATTTTGATGCCTGCTGTGAGAAAGCAGAACCGCACTAAAGTTAAGCATTGACGGAACTGCGTGTGCTTAGGTTGAGGGTTTCCACTGGCTGAAGTCGACGACGGCGCTCTCGTTGTCCTACGCCTAATTTTAGCTTTTTGACTGCAGTACCTATACTGAAGCCAACAACGAATCGTAGCAAAGTGTACAGCCATAATGTTGTAGGAAATCCACTCAGCACACCAAAGAGACTGGTAGTGAAGCAGAAAGGGATCATGACCGTCTTTCGCCCGTACTTGTCCGCCAGAACTCCGCCCACCAAGGCACCGGTGAGCCATCCGAAAAACAAAATGGCGGCGGGAAGACTGCCGAGAATCGCCGACTCGCAAACCAAGTTAAACTGTTTTTGAAAAAAGGACAACTATGTAACTACTGTGCTATATAGATTCTGGTTAAACAAAATTAGCCGTCACAAGTTTAAACCATCCTACAGAACTAAAAGTAAAGAAAACAGTACACAGTATCAGTTTCTCTACTAAGCCCCAGCATCCAATTAGCTCGAATAGGCCAGCTATGTTAGACTATGTTAGACAATGTAACCTAGCTATGTTAGACTATATAGCCAAGCTATGTTAGACTATGTTAGACTATATAGCCAAGCTATGTTAGACTATGTTAGACTATATAGCCTTTTATTTATTAGTTAGAATACAAAAGGAATAATTTATTTATGACGTATGTCGTCATCCCACTGCAAAAATACGGGTAATTCCATACCTATATAACTACTGGCGACCAACAGGGAAAATACTGTACTTTATATAGGTCGTGTCTTGTTGGGATCAACCAATTTTAGTTGGTGGGTTTTTTTGCGTTCTACTGGGAAAAACGTTTTTGGTTGTTGGTTTGGTTTATCAACCATTTGGAACATCAGTGACACACTCGGCTATCGCCTCGTGTGCTACTTTTTAGTTCTTACCAAATTTTGACGTCATCTATGATCTATTACTTAACAGACGCACGTCAACATGGAATCTATTTGTTAACTAGTTTATTCAAAGAAAAATATATCTTTTGTATAATACGGTAAACCCAGGGGCTTATATGCACTAAAAGACTGAGCTTTTTATCTCAATTTTTGTGTAAATGTACAAGATACTAGGACTCACACGTTAAATATATACAGCACCTCAGTAATAATTGACGTGAACTGGTCTGAAAACTCCCAGTCGTTTCTCTTCATATTACACCTCTCGTTGTAGTATGGGTCCCCGGCACGAAATAACCCCGTCTTGTTACACACGCTGCTGTTGTCCGCACAGTGCCAGGGGGGATCGGCTCCAGATATTGGGACTACAGATACTTGAAATGTAATTGCTATCCCCGCCAGATAGGCAAGGAGAAAAACTAAACGGATTTGGTAAAACCCGCAGCTTCCAATCTTCTCCAGGGCTTGATCTATAGTAGTGATACCTTTTATTTCATCCATCTAGGAGACGTGAAGTGATTTCTGCTGCAAAAACCCCCTAAGAAACTAAAATAATTTCAGGATACAAACAATGACCAATTAAATACACATTTAGACTGGCAATTGACACTTATAACTAGCAATATTGACATTTTGACGCAAACGTTTCCCAAAAAATGCATTTTTGAATTTTGAATGCATCTCTGGAACGCAAAAATAGAAAGTTACTCTCACAGTTCCAGTTTTATGGGACCTCTTCAAAACTTCTAGGGACTCCAAATCAGCAAGTTCAAGGTGTTCCACGGTACCCATAGCAAAGTTATATAGCACAGTCCCTGTGGCAATTGACACTTATAACTAGCAATATTGACACTTGTTACTGCCAATCGATACATCACCAATATTGCTAGGAAAATCTCTAAATCTATTGGCATAATTTATAGAGCAAGTTTTTGTCTTCCTATCTGAGTATCTCCTCATTGTGCACATTATATTATAGCTTAGTTTATCCATATCTTGTTTACTGTATTTCTGTATGGGGATCAA